>JAPYZR010006394.1:0-10367 GCA_030522945.1 Trichopria nigra
TAAAACTGCCGTTGTTCTATGTTTCCGAAGATATCTGAACGTCATTCCAGTCCAGATCCAAAAATGGCGCGGTTCTGTATTCCGATTTTCCGAACAGAAACACGTGTGAAAGCGTTCCGTATAAATCCAACCTAATTCCGGCCTTATATTCGGTACTTCCCCCGGAGAAAGCGGTTTAATAAATTCCTGAAAAAAAAATTAATAAAAGAATGACGGAAACAGTTGAAGTGCAGAGAGAAATGCCTCAGGTATATAAATATTATATAATTTTGACTATATTTTACGTAGAATACATGTATATACATAGTGAAATAGGTTATATTAATGTCTATAATTTTATTCATCATTTATGTAGCGTGCGCGGCGTGTTAAAATATTAGATTTCCTTATTTTAATGATATAAATTGTGTCACTATGAAAATTTATATAACAGTGACATTTTATTTTTCCTTCTTATTAAAAAAGAAACGCGTATATACCCAACGTTTCGACTAATATACTTATTTTCAGGAGCGTATTCGTATTCCCGGGATTAATTTATAACCGTAATATATACAGCATTGCAGTAGGAAGTATTTCTTTTTTAATAAAAACCTTTTCATGAAAATCAATGTACAATTTAAAAAGAAAAACATCTGACCTCTTTTAGAGCACATTCAGAGATCATTCAGAACTCCTTTTTATTTTACTGGCTGAGGAAGTTTCGTGGATATATTATCGAAACGTTACAAAAATAATATCGAAAGGAAGTTACAGAAGAAACGTTCTGTCGCGACGTACTGTTAATGTAATTCAGACGACGAGTGAATGTTTTCTAGATGTTACAAGGAAGGTGTGCGGACATTTGGAGTTATCGAGTAGTTGCAGCCATGTTTCACCAACTTTTTGTGGAACTTTACACTGTAAACATGGAGTGTTGCAGTAACGTTACAGTAACCGAATTTTGTTTAGTGGGTGCTTGGTGTGGTATAGATACGACGGGGGTCGCCCTCAGAAGCGGAAACAGGAGCCATGTGGCCCAATTCTACGTATTCGTCGAGAAACGCGGCATACTCTTTCGCGATTACGGGTTGCGAAGCGAGACGTCGTAGCAGTCGACGAAGCATCGCGATGGCTTTCGGTTTCGATTCGCCAATCGGAGCGGGGGGTTCTATCCTGAAGGGGAGCCGAACCGCGTAACGCCCCTCTTGTGTGCGTTGATGTGTGGATCTGAAGTGATCTTCGCACTTTTGTTCGTCAGGGGATAGATAAATTACCTGAGACAACTCTTCTGTTTCCCAGATTCGGCGCAATTCGCGATCAAGGTATTCTCGACTGTGCGCGAGATGAGAGTGTATGCGTGGCGTAGTTTCGGCGGATCCAGTAAAAATCGGGCCGGACAGTATCCAACCGAAAATAGTATTTTGCGCGGACGGTTGCCCACGCTCGCCGTGACGCAACCGATCGCGCAGAACTAGCGCATATAAGTCAGCACCTATTATGAGTTCGACGGGAGGCGAATGATCGCAGGGGGGTCAGCGAGTTCGATTCCCTCAAGATGGGGTGCACGGGCCGCGTTGAACGCGCCTCCATTCACGTACATTACCATTACTTGACTGACTGTAATTCGTAATCGACCGCAAAACTAACGCCTCTGTTGAGAATGTGGGAGTTTCCTGACCGCAAGGTTTAATCTGTATCACGGCTGAATGCGTGACTATACCTGCGTCTGTTTCGCCGATCCCGGTAACCGAATAATATAAGCGACGTCGCACGACGCGAAGAGATTATGCTAGCCGACTTGATATAAACGTTACCTCCGAACCCTGATCTAGTAACGCCCGAACTCGCTGCTCACGGCCGGCAGCAGAGCAAACTCTGGGCCCGAATCGATTTTACTATGATTTACGTCGAAATGCAAGAGGGTGTGGTGTTTCTTTTGACATTTTCGACATGTGTGCTTGCTCGAGCAATCTTTTGACGCATGTCGTTTGCTTAAGCAATTGAAACATCGCTTGTCTGATTCGCTGCATCATAGCGCTGCGTGGGAGTTTTATTTTGAAAAACAGAACAAGAACTTAAAAAATGATTGCCGTTACATAAATGACAGTGCTCCGCTTGGGAGCCAGAAATACCGACATGTGATTGAACGGATTTAGATTTGTGCACATCATGTTTGCTGCGTGCTTTTCCGGAGCACTCGAAACTTCATCGAAACTTTCTATTGCGCGTATTCGAGCTCCTAGAAATTTGTCGAGTTCTACGTACGTCGGATATTCGGTCGACTTGCCAAGTTTAAGTTCCCAAGCATGATCTAAATAACGCTTTATACGGTTGACGATTATGTCGTCCCATTGCGCCACTGGCCGCTGTAAATTTACGAGTGATTTAAAACAAATATTCACTGTATCGTTCAAAGCGCGTAATTCTCTCGCGGAACCGTGACTCAATTCTTTTATATTCAAAATCGTATTTAATTGAATTTGAATTAATTTGCGCTTATTCTCGAAGCGATCTTTTAAAGATTTCCACGCAATCGCGAAACTTGCGTCCGTAATTGGAAGAGCAGAAATACAATTAATTGCTACATCCGAAAGGCATTACGCCAAATAGTGCATGCGGCGTGAATCACTTAGCCAGACGCGGTCGTTAATCATCGATTTAAAACGATCGCGAAAACTCTCCCAATCGCGAAAATCACCAGAGAACTTCGGTAACTCGACAGGCGGCAATCCCTGCGTTGTTGAAATACCTGTTGCTGTAGCGATGTTCGGTATTCCTCCGCTGGAATTGCTCCCTGTTGATGCGGCAGGACCCTGCATTTCCGACAACACGTTGAACATGTAGTCCGATGCTGCTAAAAATAACTCCTCCGCTGCAGCGAAAAGGTCCTCCTTGAAGTATTTTGACGACTCTAAGGTGTCCTTATCGGCGAGTTGCTGGAGTTGAGCATGTAAATCAACGCATCTCATCCGTGTCTCATTCAACAGAGAAATGCGATTGGTTACGACGCCTATGGTCCAATTATTTCGTCCTATTTTCTTGAAATGGGCAGAGCTCTTTCCACCGTTTTTATGGTCACCATATGTTATCCCAGGAGAGCGTCCATTTTGAATCCTTTAGCAATAAATTGAGTCACAAGTATCAAATAGCACCGTCTAGAAATCACTTGATTTTAACCACAAAAATCACTGCACTCCGATCCGGCTCGAAGGACCAAAATTATGTTCGATAATCTACTCGAACTGATTTGCAGGTTCCAAAACTCGACAGAGCTCGGAGTGAGGATAATAATAAGGAGTAAGAAGAAGTGGATTTTCTAATTTAATATAATATATATTTGACTTCAACGTTTGAACCACTGCACGCACTTAAATTGCATTGTGCGCACACCACGCTGCGAACGAGCGAAACGACGCGGCCGTAATGGCGGAACACGACGCCGACTTGGTGTTGACTGCGAAAATGGCAGAGCTGCCTCGCCGTTAAAGTTAAACACAGGCGCGTTACACAGAATGCGATCAGTGCGATCTTGCCTAATGTTTGGCGGAATCGCTGCACAAAGCAAAATAGTGCTATTTTGTACCTTTAGCGAGCTTGGGTTTACGAAATGCATCGCGGAGACACGCGCAGCCAGTGTAGCGAAAAGTCTCGAACTGGGTCTCTTCCTCGCTCGCGCGAGATGCAATCACACGATCGGGGCCGTGACGAGGCGGACTGGACCGAATGGCGCCGAGTCGCGAGTTCGGAAAGATAGACGAATAGGGCCGTGGACGGCGAACCACGGTCCCTAATCAAATTGCGAATACGCACGGCGGAATCGCAAACAATTATAAATAATAGATTTAAAATAATCATAAAAGGAATCCCATTTGCTGTAGTCTCCGTTGAAGCGAGGAATATTTATGCGAGGAAGATGGGCGGCTGGCCGTGGCACCGGTGGCTGGAGCGAAGTCTATGCATTATCGTTCATTTTCAGCTGGATCGAAGATAGCGTCGGTGGAATGAGTTCGTGGAGGGCTTGTTGCATCTCACCAAGTATGTCCAAATATATTGCCTCTTCAGATTAAAATTTGCTTTCTGCGAAGTTTGGGTGTCGCCGTTCAATCTGCGAAGCCAAGAGGTTGAGTTGAGAATGTAACTGGCGACAGTTGGCCCACGTCGATTCGACATAAGTTAGTCGAACTTTGAGTTGGGAGACAGAGCCTTCGGCTGGTTCTGGAAGTGAACTAGCTCGGTGCAAACTGCCGAAATACGAATCTCTCAGCATAATCAGCTGCTCGAATGTGGCCGTATCCTGTTTTTTCGAAACTGCAGTTGTTGACGCCGAACGAGTTCCCAGTGAGTGGTGAAAAGAGTCGTGCACGTAGTTGCACGAGTGGCCGTAAGAAATGTCCGCGACAACACGCGAGAGTTTATAGAGGAAATCGCGTAGCGGAGAGTGGGCCGCGAAGCCTCAAGAGGGGTGACCCCCTGAATGTGGTGCATGCTAACGGTGGGCAGCCGATGGAGCATGCTATACCATGAAATGGCGGCGGCGAAATATGGAGCCTCGAAAGAAGATGCTACGTTATGAAGAACGTGTAGCATCCAAAATGGCGTCTCTTTTCACTGGACTGCATTGCCCGAAGTATTGAAAAAAAATGTCCTATCACTGAATCCAAAATTTCTGTCGAGATATGACAGAGTAGATGAATGAGATGGAGGATTCAGTACTGTTAGGGCACAAAAAGAAACTTTACCACTTCAACCAAAAAAAAACGTATATATTTCGCCACTTGAATAATGGTAAATTAATTTAGCCCGGTTTTTCGTCGCGCCGATACGCACCGTTGTTCCAAATTGCACAAGTTTAGCTAGCCGTTAAATCGATGGGAAGCAAAGATCGTTGCTGGCCCTGAAAGTCGAAAAACAAGCGAAACGGAGAGCGTATGGTATCGTCGCGTTCGCCCGTCGATTCGAAAACAAGTGCCGAGAAGACGACGGAACAAATCCCGTAGCCACGAAAAGACACACACATACTCACGAGCGAGTAGTGGTATGTGTAACCATTCGCGATCGTCGATTGAACTCGCGAGGTGAGAAGGAGAGTGCAGGCCCTGTACATTGTACGAAACGAAAATCTTCGGAATCGAATTCGTTTTTGCAATTGATCGAAAGTTTGAAGGGTTATCGCGCGGGCCCTTCTTATGTAGGGTGAAGATCGACACATCAGCCCATCCGGAAGGCAAGGTCTCTGCAAGAAAGACTTTATTGAAAAGAGACAGCATAAGAGACAGGCAGTTATCGTCGAACAATTTAAAAATTTCTGATAGGATGTTATCGGGACCAATGGCCTCTCTATCTTCAATGCTCGCATGCTGTCTCTAAGCTCGGACATAGAATCGAAACGGATTACTGGAGGGTTTTCGGGGTCGCTGGATTCAAATTTCGTATCATAATTGCAAAATTTCGAAATGGGGGTATGACATGGGGATAATGTTGATAATTAACTAAAATTTACTTTTAATTCGAACTGAACTCCCTGTTCGGGGGTTTTCAGGAGCGTTCAATTGAATTTAGTATTAAAATGCAAAATTTCGATTTCGGGGAGGGCGTTAGGTAGTAAAGTCGTTAATCAGAAATAAGTTTTCAGGGTAACTGATTTTGAATTCAGTTCCGAAAATGTCTAGTTTATCAGGACGATGAAAAGGGCGAAACGTTCAAACTACGTAAAATTGACATCCGAAGAATTACGAAATTGTGTGCACAAATGAAATACTTTGCCAGTGGGCGGAGGGTGAAGTCTTGAAAATGGACGTTTTCAGAATATCACAAATAACACGAAATCTACAGAAGCATTAAATTTGAAATTGTTATGGATATAGTATATATTTTGGATGCAGTAGTCTTAACAAAGATCACGGAGTGGTTGCGGCTGCAGGCCGCGGTTACAATTGAGTGGACTTATATTGTAGATTAAACCGATTAAACTACAACAACGTTATATAGTTTACGTTTTATGAAAGATTGCGTAGCAGAAAGCTGCGGCCGTAGGCCGCAGTCGCTAAATATGTTGAATTATTGAGGCCCGAGGGGCCGAACCAAGACAATCTTGCGAGCGAAGCAAGCCGGGGGTCCAGGAGGCAGAGCCCCACGGGGTTGGCTGGCCAAAGGCCGCAAGGACGATAATATTGAAATTATATGAGTCTTTTACTAAATAAATAAATTATTGACGTTTCGGACCTATTGTGTGGACCCACTTCAGAAATAAGCTATGTATAATCAAAACAGGCAGAAACATATGCGCATTTAAGATAAATGTAAAGTCACTTATATAAATATAGTTCAAGGACCCGTCAACGTTATATGGACGGGGAACCCCCTATACTGTTTTCGCCCCCGCAGGGGTCGGGGAGGGGGGAGGGTGGACATTACATACCTAGCGGTGGGCCTTGCCCCCCCCACCCCCCCGCTTAAAAACTAACCTAATCTAACCGTCACAAACCTACCTGGAACACACATGTGTTGTCCACATATATGTTGCATCGTGTAACAGTAGATAGGTCCTGGAACTATACACCTTTTGCCGAAAAATTTCCGGGACGGGTCCTTGAACTATGCAAAAGACCTGGAACTAACGGTATATTACCACATTTGGTCCATGAACTATGCGTTTTGCATATTTATCTATGTATGAAAAATATACAGGTTTTACTTTACACCGGGTACAATCAGCACATAATATCAATTAAAATTTTAACAGTTGAAAAAAATCGTATAAAAAGAAAAGAAATAGAAAATTATTTTATGAAAACAGCTAAAAACACGATTAATATTAAATTTGAAACATAAAATCTACCACACGTTTACAATGGTTTAGTATACAAACGAATTTAAGAAATAATAGTTAATTCAAAATTGATATTTATATATCTAATAACAGATGGTGTATATAGTGACCTATATACATAGAAGTGACTTTACATTTCCTTAAATGCGCGTATTATGTTTTTACTTGTTTTTTCATTATATTTGGTACTTCCAATTTTCACGACCAGAGATAGTTAATACATATTCATTTATATAATTAAAACAAATCATATCATATGATACAAAAGTCATCAAGACATCGCTTAAAATACAAATCCGAATATGATTTACTCTTATGATTATGTTTATATAATATTGAAATTAAATAACATTTTTTTTACTATAAATAAATAAATTATTGAAGTTTCGGTCCTATTGTGTGAACCTCTTCGAAGGAAAAATGAATTTTCTCAAAAGCACGTAAAAGCGATAGTAATAAGGGCGGTGGCTATCGGGCACTGATAGATGTAAGACACATTTCGATAATCGAGCGATGTTGGATGTCTCCTCCAGATGATAGCCACTGGGCTTCCTTTCTGCGATGTGGAAAGAGGATCGTAGAACTGCAGCTAGAGTTGCTAGTGCGGTGTTTAGTGGGTGTGGGGTGCAGTTGAGTCGCTGAAACTGTGAAATTGAATGTCAAACAAGTAGAAGAAGATACATCGTCCGGGCACTTGTCGAAATGTAAGTGCATTCTAAAAAGATAAAAAAGAGCCTCGAGAATTTTCGTTTGACACGTGTCAAGTACTTGAAGCCCATTCCTGGATGAATTATGAACTTTCAAATCTGTAATCTCTTTCGTTTTTCGGGACGTTTACCGATCGAATCCCGAGGTGAAGAATCGTATATTATATTTTAAACAATATTCGATTTTTGAAAATGTTCATTTAAAATTAAGAATCCTGACATTTGCAACTGACTTTGTTCTTTCATTATTATCGAAGTAAATTCCTCAACATCGCAACAGTAAGATTCACTTTGAAAATGAAAAGGCTGAGTTCAGACAGAATTTATCGCTTCGAAGGGGTAATCCTATGTGCTTCTGTAAAAATCACTGATATACATGTACATATCCGTGATGAAAACTCGTGTTGCTTCCACCTATCGACTGGATCGTCTGTATAATCAGGAACGATGGTCAAGATGGACAAGATAAACTTCGTTACCGAAATGACGTTGGTACCGATCGAATCGTAAATAATCGGTGTCTGCAGAAATTTGATCGCCTAAGAAAAATATATAAAGTACATACGGCCGTCTTCTCGACTAGCAATTGCGGGGAAAAAAATATCAAACTTTGTATATTTTTACGATCATCTGCCTGGTTTGCAAAATGGGCATGCATATCGCTTATCGAATGAAGGCGAAGGCCGCGAAGGTGTGTGGCGATTTTCTCATAACTTGTTACTGCGCGTGTTGCTACGATTGCCCGTGCGCGGTCTGTTTTAGGATAATGAGGTGAGCAAATCGATTTTAAAGACGAGAGGGAAATTCAAAAATTCCAAGGCGTTTCATAGTGCTTTATTTCGTGAGTCTAATGCGTTATTAAAGCGAATGAAGACTCGAAATAAAGAAAAGAAACGTCATGTGAAAGATGTGCAATGTGAAAACACTGTAAAGACTTGGCGCAAGTGCATTTCTTTATTAAGACTACATAAGAAACATATGATCCGAGCAGATTGAAATTCGCTTTTGTTCGATTCATGTTTCAGTAGTAGGTTCAAAATTTCAGTAGATTTACCATTATGAATGAAATTTCAAAATACATTGTGCGATTGTGAATTAACTGTCTGGTGGTGTTCTGTTTGACTGATACGTCAAAAAAATATTAATAAATTTTTTTACGCTTTTATAACTTTCAATAAGTTAGAAACGTTTTAATGATATTTGACACAAGCTGGCTTATTAGCTTAAAGATAATATGATTTCCATAAATCCAATTGTTATTAATGATGATTCTGAAAACATAAGAACCCAGTAATTGAAAAAGTTTTGTAAAGTACTTAAACAGTCAAAATGGGATTCTTTTTAATACTAGCTCATTACTTTAACATCAAATTATATGACACTCCCATTTTCTTTATGTTTATACGTATAGTTATTAGTTTATGTATATCCCAGTAAACGAAAAAGGATTCAAAGGCATTCAAAATGGACAAAATCAGGATAAAATGTATAAAAATACATTTGTTTCATTATGTTTTTATCCTTCGTAATCCTTCACATTTCTTTTTAATCCTTATTTTGTTTATTTTGAATGCTTATTTGAATCCTAAAATACACTTTCAATAATAAACAATGAGTGTAAAATAATTGCCTATTTAATAAATAGTTTTATTATATGAAATTGTAAAAACATATTCTTCATTTTTTTGTTTAATATTTAAAGCGTGTAATACACACAGTGATATCAATGGTAATATATGGGTATATAAGACCAGACAAAAAAAATTAAATGCTGTGGATGGCAGCCAATATCAATCCAATTTGACAATTTTGTCGATTGGTATAATTATTAATTATTAATTGATTTGTCTGATAACATGGTCAAGTAATATATATTAAAATTAAATATAACAAGTCAAAAATCTAAATTAAAGGATCCTCGAGCAACCTGATGAGGGGTAAGTGGAATATTAAAATTTTGCATTGTGATTTTGGAATTTGAATGCATGTTTTATAAAATATTCTTCAGAAACGAATTTCTAGTCACAATCTTTCATATTATTTCACCTCCTTGCCATTTTGATAGAAAACTCATTTTTTGTTACTAAAAAATCAATATCATATGGTGCACAGTTTTTCTTGCTTTTCAGCATTTCCCTTACCTATCTTCAGATTGTTCAAGAGCTCTAAAGAATTATTTAATTAACCGATAAAATTTTTGAGGGCTAATTAAATTATTCTTAATTATAGTTATTTTGATTTTTAGTTGCAGTTGTGTTTGAATTTAATAGTTTTGTTTAATAAATTAACCCGAAAAATCTATTAAAATTTAAGAACAAAATAAATAATAAATGGTTTTGATATATAAGTTATATTTTAAAGATTTATTGAAAAACTGCCTTATGTGTGTCTGATCTCCTAACGTATATTTCACAGATGCTCGTATAGACCAAAAGGTGGTTTGTATAATGAATTTAAAAACTTGTGTTTTATAATAAATTGATAAATGCTTATAACTGCCATGTTCGATTGTCATTGGCTATCAGCTATAAAATTTAATTCTCTATGGTACAGTTTTGTATTCACCCAGTATGTATGAATAAAAAGAAATATTATGTATTTAAAATACAATATGATTCGTTTATTTTTGGATGTAATATATATCCAAACTACAATCAAACCAATTTAAAATTAAATAAATATAAATTTGTCTCCTGGCAGGTTCCAGGACATTTTTACATGGCAAATGGCAGTTTCCAGGACATTTGGCGCAGGACTGTCCTGGAAGACATATATGTCTCGAGGCAGTTTCCAGTACCGGTTTTATACACGATGCGGAATAAAAAACCGAGTTTTAGGCAGGTTGTGAC
>JAPYZR010006395.1:0-10922 GCA_030522945.1 Trichopria nigra
GGCACCTGTGCCTTTCAAGAAAACAAAAATAACAGCCTCAAAAAGTTGAATAATTCACATAAACTATATCTCTGTCGTACTAGCAACGAATATACAATTACATATACAAATGTACATGTATATAGGCGACACGGACGACACAGAACTCCTGAACCATAGAATAATAACTAACTAGCGACATAGTCGACAAAAATAGCGACTATCTGCTGCCATCTAGGAATTGGGCAGCGCGAATTATTGGGTAAACCTCATATGTCCGACGCGACATGTAGGGATTTAGTACATATCGGGAATTGCACCGAATTCAAATAAATGTTCATCCGACAGTCAGTGTTCTGCTTTTTGACGACAATCTCGAATTGTTGTAGCTGGTATTCCCAATGTGGTCATAAAGTGCTCTTTAAGTCCACTTATGCACCGATTTCGGAGCTCTTTTTTAAAAGTCGCCTTAAAGAGCTCTTAAAGAGGACTTTTATAAAAGAGCACATCAGACAGAAGAGCACTTTATGACCACATTGCGTCCTCTTTTTTACCATTTGCGAGTTACCGTTCGACCTCCCTAATTGACCACCCCCGTAATTCCACGAAATGAAAAAACCTCCCTAATTGAACACATCAAACTCCGTAATTGCACGCCTGGTTCCCCCACTAGCCTACTTACACTTTTTCAAAGAGGGCGCTCTGAAATCTGCGGTTGGAGTACATACACAGATTATTAATCTGTGGCATCTGTGGTAAAAGTTTCTTATACATATTCATCGAAGTACGTATGTATGCATATATACATAAATATGCAAAACGCATAGTTCAAGGACCAAATGTGCTTGTTTTTTATGTAATTATTTATTTTTTTTTATTGTTTATGTAAAACCTAAGGATACCAATAAAGACGTTTATTATTATTATTATTATTTATTATTAAATTGATTAAATACACATGAACGTGTTGTATAATCTTCTCGAGTCCACGCAAAACATACCATGTATGTCCTTGCCTTAAGGCTGTACCAGGCTGTTCTGTCAATATCCGTCATTTGCTTAACTGTACAGCACACATATTCGAAGTCGGCTCGCTGCGAATCAGGCAATTGATATCACCCGAGTCGCTCATCTCATGCTATAACAAAGTTGATAGCATAGTTGCCAAATTTACACAAGTTTGCATTTCATACGCATGTGACAGTTCGGTAAATCGGTATATAGTTGGCTTTTGTGGTGTTTGTGGTTTCAATTGGCAGTTTCGGACGCACAAGTCCCGAAGCGTAAGGTTTACGTTTTATTGGACGTAATAACTTATCAAGTCATCAACATGAAGCCAACACCATTAGTTGCAGATGAAATGTTTCCAGAAGGTGCAGGACGGTACATGGGGTACGACATGATGAGTGACAATTTGGAAGAAATGGTTAATATTTACATATTCGTAACGTATTTGCAGTCTATCGTAATTCAAATTTACATTTCAAAAATTAACGGTATTTCTTAAAACGTAAACAACCTTATTTTAAACACATTAATCGTACCCGTTTTTATCTGATTAAGTTAAATTGTGCTTCCATCACAATAAATATATCATTTTATTTTCATCGTAACAAAAATCACCGAATGTAAGCATATTCATAGTTAATATATATTATCTTTAAAATTTGAATACCATTATGCAGCTCTTTTCTTAATTTATTCATATAATTGAAGTATTTTTATTCTGTTTACATCGGAAATAAATTGATTCACGATGAATTTAGTGAAAGTACAAACTATTTAAATCTAAAATTGATTTGTAATTGACTTAAATGATATTTTCAAAATATAAACCATGCGAAATAGCAAAGGTTGTGATTTGTTTAAATAATCCTAAAAGCTATAAAATATGCCATAAATTTCATTTTTGCAAATTACGTACAACTGCGTATCGACAAAGTAACACAAGTTTTATATTGATGACTTGTTCTTTTACTACATTCATCATGAATCGATTTATTTCCATAATATCATATAACAATCGTGATTAAATTTGTATGTTTATTTTTATTGGGACATACTGGAGGTATTTTCAAATTAATAGAACCACCCTGGTAAAAATCAAAACATTTGATACTTTTAAATTCTCTATTCACTCATTTGTTGCCGCAAACAGATGCAAAAAATATCATTAAAATTACAAATTAAAAAAGGAAAACTAAAAATACGCTTTAATTTTTTTCTGGGAAATGTGTTTATAGCAGACAATGTAAAAAATGTTAAATTAAGATTTGTTGGTATTGACGTAACAAATACATATGTGCAAAAGATCATAATATAAGGGAACTTGTTTCTCACCTTCTTGTGTAAATTTGATAACCGAACTGAAGGCTCATGATAATTTAAGTTCATTACGAGATAATATATCTAAATATAACTGCATTTAACTACTGCAAATATTCGCTGCTGTTTGAAATAGTATTTTTCGTATCGAGGGTGCATAATGTTGCGACCGACATACGAACGTTATTTTTTGTCACAGCACGCGCAAAATGCAACATATTTCTGTGAACCATGGGAGGGAGGACGAAGGTGGGCGGGTGCGGTGGAGCGGTGAAGGGCGGGGAAGGGTGTGTGCGCAAAATCGCATTTTGCGCCTACCGTGACAAAAATTACTTTTCCTACCTTCTGATCTTTTCCATTTTGATACGTATCAATTCCATTGCATTGAAATTATTTATATAGAACGAAATAATATAAAACAAATTTCATTTTTCTTTTAGTCCGGTGGAACAAGCGGCATAATGATTGATCTTGGTGTAGATGAAAAGTCGGTGCATGCAGGCTTTTTCAATGGTAAGTTAACTCAGAAATTTTATCGATGAGTAATTAAAAATTTCCAATTCAACATTTGAAACTGATAACTGTGAATGATTTGTGAATAATTTATTTTCAGATTTCGGGGACCTCTTCGATGATGATGATTTGGAATAGAATTAATACCACCAAATATATTTTACTGTATATAGTACAAAATGTTTTAAATATAAGGTAAAAAATGCAATAAACTTGTTGAAATGCAAACATTTCGAAATATTTGAAAGAACTTATCATCCATTTTTTCTGAATCATTTCAATTTATTCTATGGTGTAACCTATAATATTTATGTACAATTGCAAGACTGTCACGTCTAAGCATAAAAATAAGATTCTTAAATCGTATTTAAGACAAAACTGCTATAAAATTTACGACTAACACAATGTGCTTCTTTTATGAAGTTGAGCGCCAACTTATTCCATTCGCTTTATGAAATATCTAAAAATGTAGCGAAAATATTTCTCGTCAGTTGTCTTTAAACTTTATTACCGAACTATCGATAAAAATTCTATGGTGATACGCGACGAGAAAATGTAGGAATTCACATAAAAATTACACAGCACAAAGCTGACACACTGAGTTCGCGCGATTGATCTTCCGAAAAACTATGGGTGCACATTATAGAATCAACCAAGGAGCATTCTCTTTCAGTACTTTGTGCAAGGGCATTACACTTTATTCTTACTTCCAAATTAAGGCAGACACGCGTTGTTTTCATCATACTTTATCTCCAATTTCGTTTTGTAACAATAATAATTATATATATAAACGTGCTATAAGAAAAAATTAGTAGAGTAAGTTATGTTTTATACATATACCGTAGATAATGTTATCCGATTATAATTTACAATACATTTATACTGTAGGCATATAAACCTGTGAGACGATGCACGATTAAAATAGCACCGGCTTATCAGTCACACCGCGCAATCGTGAAAAGTAAGATCTTTTACGTTCTCTTTCTCCCAATTCTCGTTTTATTTTTATATTATAGAAATAAATTTATTTCTAATACGACAAAAATGGCCGACTGCAATGCGCAACTTAACAGTCGCGACTATCGCTTTTTTAATCTTATCTGCTACATGGTCAATCGTTCTCTGGTCGCGTACGAATCTTTCATTCATGCGCCCAAGATTCACTGGTGAGATTTTTCAAGCATCGACAAATTACTCCTTCGTTCAAATGTAAGATGTTTACCGCTTGTAAATGTAAGATACGTGTTTACCTCAGCAAACTACATATCCAAACATCAAACAGTATCACTGCTTTTGCTTTACATTCGCTCCAATCTTCAACGAAACGCGCGAAATCGTTTCTTTAGAAGTAACAGGAGCGCCAGATCATCGAGTAAATAACCAGTATAGAAAATAATATTGAATTTGGTCGATGTAACTTGGACATGATTCTTCAATATGTCGTTCACTTACGGCGTTTCAGATTTGAGAGCTACCACTTAGAACAGTATATGAGATAAACACATCTTCAATGACATTGACGATCACTATGTCAAATAGCTGCAAAATCTGACACCAGTTTTCTATTGAAACAGTTGTATTTATGTATAGACCGTATGAACCCTGAGTCTAGCCAGTAATGAAGTTGTAATTAATATGCTAGTTAACTTCGAGGTCGCTGTCTATCAACTCCTGATCACTTTCCTCTTCTACTTCATCATCGTCTTCGGAAAACTGAGCCGGCGAAAGCGCATCTTCCGATAGTGAAGTGCGAGACGATGAAGGGGGTCGAGAAGACTCTAATTTGATTTCCAGGTCATCCATTGATGTACTCGGTCCAGGAATTGTCACTGGAATAAATTTCTCCAGATCCCCACATGCTATTTCTGTAATAGAAATTTTGTTTTAGGAGTTAAAAAATGATGAAAAACTTACATGAAAAGTGGAATGTAGGTGCCGTCTACTATGCAATAATATATTCAAACTTTTAAGACTGATGGGGTACAATAACTGTGAACAAATTTCAACTCACGCTCAACATATCTTTCAAGAGTTTTAGGAACCATTGACTTGGCTTTCATCACAATTTCTTCAGGACATTCACCTTTGTCGAGACCTGCATTATGAGTTAAATCATTGTTTGAGTAAACAGAGTAAATGTTATGTTCAAAACAATCGCAACAAAAAAGTAATTACATACCAAAATCTAATCCCATATCCCTCAGAATTTCTACATCATCATGAATTTCAAATTTATCGTTAAAATTCAACAGGTACTCGGATCTGAAAATAATGCAGATGATTGTTTTCAATTCGCAGTCAACAAATTTTCCACGAGTACATATAGAAATGTAACTTTATTTGATACCTACTTGTCATTAGAAATACTGCAATTGACAACAGTTTTTCTACCTGTATTGATTATAATAAATGGCAACTGAATTGCAGAGTTTGGTTTGGGTGGTCCATATAAAGCTTCATTAATACGGTTCCTTTCCACTAAATTCTTGATAGCAATATGTTGAAGAATGATTCGATGCAATTGTTGTGTTTTAGCTTTAATTCTTTCAATCTTCTTCTTTTTATCTTTTTCCAAGGCCATGCATTCTTGCAACGAATTTGTAGGCAAACCAAGCCACCTGATTTCTTTCTTTTCTTTGGAAATAATATTCATTGCCATCAAAACGTTCAATGCATCATACACTCGTCTTCGAATGTTTTTTTGATCGTATTGCTGAAAATTAAAATTTTAATTACATAAATATATATTTCAGTAAGAACATGTACAAAGTTTTTAATAAAGTTTTGACGAATTATCATTAAATATTTACATTTTTTGCTAGTCTTAGTTCCTTTTATTTACGGCCCTTTCTGCCCTCTAAGGCTTAATTGGCCTAACCTTTTATATGTTAAAGCATATTTGTTAAAATTGTTATAAAAAATACATGATTACTGTTTTTCTTCCCACGCATTGACATTAATTAAACCAAAGCAGTCAAAACTTTTTAAATTAACAGTTATGAATAATCAATAAAAAACACTTTTTTAGAGACTTACTTGATCTGTCAATGAATTTATATGAGCGGGATTTGTAAACTCTCCGACAAGCTCATCAGCCACTTCATTATAAGACGTTGTACCCTTTTTTTTTACTTTCTCACACACTTTCATAGAAAAGTGTCTGAGGCCTTTCCCAACTTTTTCCGTTTTTCTGCGTTTACTGAAATAGCATATTAATTAATTATTGTTTGATAATTTTAAATTAATTTTCATTAAAAATTGTTAACCTTTAGTCAAGAAACATTAATAAAACAATTTCCTTATCTCATTCAATATTGTATTAATGGAATGAATATTTTTGAGAGATGCATTAATTGAAAACTACAACAATTTGGTACACTCATTGACAAAATTATGCCGACTGAGGGTTAATCAAAGAATCTGGGATAAAATACTTACTCAGGTATAAAGTCATTGCCTTCCGATTCTTGACGTTTTCTTGTTCCAGTGTGATCCAATATTGGACTGATGTAAGTTTTCCCTGATGCATCCTTTATAATCTGTGGATTAACTACCTGCTGCAGTTGTTGCTGAGATGCTATGGCTTGTTTTATATCGCTCTGAACAATTGAGAAAAAAGATGCACATTTTTAAAAAATTTCTAAGGACTTAAATTCTTTTAAAAAAAGGTTTCTTCTAAAATGATTTTTTGTTTGATTGGTAATGGTTTACCAAGGGTGTTGTTATTGATGTTATTGAGATATGCCATTTTTCATGAAATGTGCAATTTAAAAATGTTAAGTAAATACCGTTATGTAAACAATAGGCCTTGAACTACCCACCATTTGAGCAGAAGTGAGCTGTATAGTTTTGGTCATCACTGGATCTGCTTGTTTAACAGTTGTAGAAACTTTTGCATTTTGTAAAGGTATTGTCACTAATCCTATAAATAAATGAATAAACGGTATGACAAATATTTGTATGATCTAAAAATACGAAAATGTACGTATAAGAAATGTTGTTGACCACTCACGTTGACCAGGTGTTGTTGGATTTTGAAAACTGATCGTTCTAAGAACTTGAGTCCCAGAGGATAAGACCTAAATTTAAATTATTATTTTTGTTCATAAATATTGTTAATGATGTTGTATATAATTATTACAATTAAGATCTTACAAATTGAAAAAATATAAACCACATTGCCAACACTATTCAATCCGCAACAGTTAAAATACAAATTGTATAAAGTTATACATTTATACAATTTCTGAAGTCATAGATAAAAAAAAAAAGTATACCCTCCTGGTAAAAATGGAAGCGTACCGGTACGCTTAAAAGTGCAAATTTTACCAGGGCTGCATTTACCTTCGATCTTTTGACTTCATTGAATGAAATTTTGATAGTGTAAAATATAAAATGTAAATAACAAATACTCATTACTACTATCATTTTAAACTTTTTACAATAAAAAAGAAGAAAAGTCAATTATCAATAATTTATGTTTTTATTTTAAGAGCAATGTTATAAAACGTTACATGTGATGTAAAATGCTTACCTGCGAATCTTGGCCTGGGGTTTTAAAAACTTTTAAACCTGCATTTGTGGCACCAACAATATTGCTTAAGTTCTTATTAGTACTTTGTACTACCTTTATAACTTGTGGGTGCCCTGGAATAACAGACAAAATATATTTATAATAATGTTGATGGCATATAATATATAAATATTTGAAATAAAGATCTATATTTTGATTATCCAAAGAAAATCTATTCTTCTACCATTTCACAGTTTTTGATCATATGCTCTAAATTGTTAACCTCAAAGAACCTAATGGACTTATGCTTAATATACTTGAGCAAATATAAAATGTTTAACATGAGAAAATTATTATGTTTAGATTTGTTTCCAGAGGACGTTCTGATAATATTCTTAATGTTGGAAAGGTGCTGTCCTTGCTCTTAGTATGACAAATTTTTATTTTATGCATGCTGAGCAATCGTACAAACATTTTTTTTATTCTTATATACTTACACATTACATATTATGTGATTGGCTAAAGACGACATGGAACAGTCTCAATTAATGAGATAGCTCAAGATTAACTAGAAGAAACTAAATTTCCATGTAACTCTCGCTTTAAACACGCTAAGTACATCTGATATGTATGTTGTATTACAATTAATGACAGTGAATTAATGCCTTAAGATATATTTCAAGAATTATTTAAAAAATGCTTTAACAAAACAATTGACAAGATAACAAAATAGAAAAATAATCATCTACCAGAAATCATACTCATTTTAATCATTTAACCAAATGCATCAATAAGGATTATGCTCGAGCAAGACCACCTATTGCCCAACACATATTTAACTATGTTCCTTCTTTAGACGACCACCTCATCATACATCATATCCAAGTGCGTCATTTAAAGTAAGTATCCGACTGAAAATTACAATAAAGACTCAATTTTCAAAAATAATATATCCTAGCAGCTTTACTCTAGGATAATATAAAATACAAAAATATGCCTTTGGATAAGACTGAAAAAACAAATTTAAAATTTATATACTGAACAAATGAATAAGCTGCAAAGAGTACAGAACAAAAGAATAATAAATTAGAAAAATGCAAAGTTGTATTTCTGAGTTGTCCTTTGTGCATAACACAATAGTCATTTATCATTTTTCTAAGGTGATTGCAATTATTATAATTGTGAATGATTTTTTAACTCTATAAGTATTTGAAATCGAGTCTACTATATTATTTTTCAATCAACATGACATATAAAGTATTAAAAAAAAAATTACGAATATAAATGTTATATTATTGAATTCTTTTAATGGCTGATAAAAATAATAAAATTGTTTACTTTCTCTTACACATTTTTTAATCATAATATTTTAAAAAGAGTAAAAGAATCATTAGCCAAAAAAGTATCAGTAATTATAATAAGTTTTAGAATATAGTATATTCGAATTTGAAAAAATAGCATTCATAAATGATCACACTAAAAACATTCGCACAAAAAAGTCAGTGCAGAATTTAAATTTCAATATTCAATTAAATTATCCCACTTACGATTGGAAAAATAAATAAATCAACCTTACAGTTGAGAAGAAAGTTCTTTAGACTGATTTTATAATTCATTCAGTTTTTAAGTATATCTCTAACTTTTGAAACAATATATATTTTTAAATTAAAACATTGTTTATAAAACACAACTCCTATAAAATAATTGTAAACAAACTGTTGTAAATCACTGTTCAGAAAAGAAAGCACACGTATGATAAGAATTCCTTTTCCGTCAAGACCTTCAACTTTCGCTGAAAACTGCTATGGTATCCTTACACTTTTAAGTTTTGTCAAGTTACTCCTAAATATTTGTATTCAAAATAAGACCACTAGGTTCGATTCTTAGGTGACAGAATGCCAAGCTTTTCAGGGAATTCAAGATATGTGTGTACATCCTACAACCGGGAGTCGGCGTCCACGGCCCGAGTTCTCCCGCGGACCAGGGCACCAGAAGCTGCTGGAGAAGAATTGGCTATCTGCTGCGAATACGGGTCTATCTCTATACGACGGAAAGCCCTCTAGGATTGCATTTAATCGCGGCGGACGTGTCCAACGTAACGCATCGAGCGCCTTGCCCGCCGAATATTGGCGCGCACTTGTCGAACTCACCATTGGCGTCGTGTATAAGGAAGTTCATCGTTTTATTTTGTTGCGTCATCTAGGATATCACTGGGTGCCGAACAGAGGAGCAGCGGGCTGGAGAATCGTGCTGAGATGCCGTGGAAATAAAAAGATCATAGGTGCAGCCGCTGCTCTGCACTCGATGTAGCTCCAAAATGGCGACTCGGATGCAGGACCATTTGCGACCGGGATATCGTCCTTACACGGTACCGGTTCCGTGGTTGGGATACTCCCTGATAAAACTAGACCGATGATGCTTTCGCTGGTCGAAATCCAACTGACCGTTTACTCCGCCGGTGCTGAAAAAGCACGATAGGCGCAAGCAGCTTTCGCGTGCAAATAGAGCAGAGACGAGCTTGGCGGCAGGACAAAGCTAAACAGCTGATTGGATGCCGCGGATCACGTGGCCTGCCCCCGTTCCATGTTCCTCTCACGTTGTTCCGTAATTCCTCCGGGGAGGAAGCAAATGGGCAACGAACCTATCGGCGCCGCCGGTATGTGCGCGCGCGACGCGCGGAATCAACGGAACGCCAAGAACATGGAATGCCGGGACGCCGATCGCCAATCACCGCCAAGCAACATTTTCTTCCTCCCGCACTCCTTACGTATGTACATATCGCGCTGTTTCTCGCCAAAGTTTAAACTTAAGTCGCGATCGATTCGCGTTCTCTTCATAATCGCCATTAACATATTAATAAATAAAATATCTATACTTCTTTAAAAAACGTTAATAATTAAAAAAGGTTACAAAATTATGACTGTTATTTTTTTTTTTTTTTTTTTTTTCGTATCAATTACATGTGCATATATAAACTCAAATTTTCTAGTTTTTGATGAAAAACGCGGTTATGGAAACCATTGCAGATACAAATTTAACACCACCATTATTTGATATTCTGTATAAGCTTATAATTTTTTTCAACTTGTGTGTACAAAAAATTTGGACACTTCGATTTCCCTAAACATATATATATGTATGTGACCTTCCTGAAACGTTACATTACAATCCATTTGTTAATAAAAAGTATATATGTTGCATTGTACAAATTATAATTTTTTATAATAATATAAATTATAATAAATAATAATAATAATTTTCACAAATTTCACCTTCATTAGACCTTGCCATGACCTTGTTGAAAATATCGTATAAATATCGCTTTGAACGTAAAATTTTACTCTCAAATCCGAGATCAAAGGTGTGGGTTTCCATTTAAAAAAATAAACTTGACCTTCAAATAACCTCCAAGGTCATAGTCAAGGTCCAATCAAGGTCGCCATTGAATAGCCCGGGAAAATCCTGATACTTCTTCCTGGAACACTTTTTTTCTAAAACGCGTAATTTTCGAAATAATTGGGTGGTGCGTTTAAAATGGGACACCCTGTATATGACGCACGTTTTAGTTACTAACAATGTAATTTTCTAGGTA
>JAPYZR010006396.1:0-16722 GCA_030522945.1 Trichopria nigra
CAGAAGCTGCGTGGCTTTCTCGGGCGGCGATTGGCGACTTTCCACTTACTTTACCGGCACGTAAAGCCCATGAATTTGCGCATGTGTGACAAAAAGAAATTTTTCAACCTCGTAAGAGGAAATTTAATCGTACTTCAATGCTGTTTCGAAATTTCGGTACTTTCATTAACCAACTAAATCAGTTTCATTTTTAAAAATTGAAAAGTCTTCAAAAAATTTTGAAAAAATTTCAGTATTCTTTGATCAATTGTAAGAATTTTTATTTAGCAACATTTTCACCGAAAATCTATCATTTTCAAGTCAATATTTTCGTGGCTTGTTATTGCACTTTCTCGTATATCGTAAAAATGATTCGTAAATTATATTCATCCCTTGCATCGAAGACTTTTTCAATTTTAAAAAATGTTGTGACTTTGAAATTCGAAAAAGTGTTTAAAAAATTCTGAAAAAATTTCAGCGTATTCTTTGATTAATTCTACGAACTTATTATTGTTCAGCAACATTGTTTCCTAAAATCTATCATTCTCAAATAAAAAATTCCTTAACTTTTCGACGATTTTTTGTTTTTGAACCGCCATTTTGGATGCTTTTAACCTTTATTATTTTCAAAACATTAATATGCACATTTTAAAGGTCAAGTCTCGAGCAAAAAAAAAATATAATTTTTTTTTTGAAAAATCCATGTTTTATTTTGGAAATACCTATATATAGTTTTTCACGGTTGCATTTTTCGAAAAATCTAATAAATGAATCTGAAAGAACCTTTTTTTACCGAAAATACAACCGTTAAAAAATGTAGTGAAAAAATGTCCATTCAGAACTTAATGGGTTAAAAAACGTTTTGCCCAAAACTTTTAAAGCACTTCTAAAATTTCCTTGCATTATGCTAAACATTTATTGTACAAAGGAATCCATACAATAAATAATCGTTTGAAGCGTTAAAATTCAATATTCTCGTATAAGTACGCATTTTTTATCGTCGAATAAAACTGGAAACATCTACTACGACTCGTTGTTCGACGGTTGAAATTCCCGGTAAACGATGAAGGATTGATAAGAGTCAGAAATGATCAGAAATTGGATCCAAAATCATAGAGAAGGATTCCCATTCATGAAATTGATTCTTCAATCCTTTTTCGTTTACTATGGGTTCAAACTGTGTGGAAATTGTCAATTTCTCGCCCTATTGATCCACGAATACTATTTCGGAGTTTTTTTCCGACACCAAACTATATATGTTTTGATATTTGTAAAAATGGTACCCATCAGATGGCGCTACGTTCACCGGTAAAAAGAATTTGTTATTTTCAAGTAAATATTTACTTGAATTAAGTAAGATTTACTAAAAAGAAGGAAACATTTTCTTAATTCAAGTAAATATTTACTTGAAAATATTTCTTAATTCAAGTAAATATTTACTTGAAAATAACAAATTTTTTTTTCAGTGTGCCATTTTATACCGCGCTAGTCAAAAGCAAGTCAAATTAATTAATGCTCTCTAATTATATACCAATCACGAATCAAAATACATCGTTTTAGGATAAGATATACACGAGTCATTTCCGGAAAATTACGTTGCGAACTATATTTTATGTCTCTCTCACTCCTACAATTGTATCGCGTATCTCATATTGTGACTGGAATAATAAGGCGCGATCAGCTACAGCTTGAATTTCTGAAAAAATCAAAATATGTCTATATAATACGAAAGAGTGAAATATGTGGCTCGGACGAAATAATGCAGAGGTGCATGAGAGGTGCATATTTCCAGGTAATTGAAAATTCCATCAAGATAGTGTCGCGGGCAAGGTGAACACGCCGCATGCCCCGGTCTGGCCCTTTTTCTCCATTCTCTCTATATACTTCGTTCGCGGCCCTACCCCCACCACCATTATGCCAAAAGTCCACCTTATTCCCGGTGCCCTCAAGCTATATATATATATATATATATAATACAGGACGTAAGGAGGGTAAAGGGACGAAAGGGCGAAGGAAACTAAAAAGCGAAGCGAGTATATATCCATATAGGAGAAAGAGAGGGAGAGAATGAGAGGGATGGGAAGAGATAAAGAGAGATAGTGATAGAGCACAACAAGTGCGTATATATAGATTTTGTGTGCGTGTGTGTGTGTGCCGAGGAGGAAGATGATCGTCGGCTGGGGCCGGATCTACGCCTTTGATCGCGACGACTCGTCGGGCCTCCTTTTTCGCCATTATATTCGAGGATGCTTAGTCCGTTTAGTTCCTCGGCCGCGAATGTTGCACCGTGCAGCCCGGTCCCGGTGGGATCGCGATTATGTGTACCTATATATATATATATCAACCGTGCCCACCTACAACAATATATATACAGTGCACTATCGGACCTTCGACGCGGTTGCGCAACCGTGCCGTCGGCGACCGTTCGCGTACCGTTTAATACTCGAGTACTAAATGTTTTTTCCTCGCTACCAGTCCAGCAGTTCTTTCGGCGACGCCGACAATAGCGATTCGCGTTTTTCCGAAGCCTCGGCGCCGAGGACCTTTTTTTTATATATATAGATATACTTCAGAGTTTCGAGCCGCGATATTCCATTCGCACTTTTTCGCACGGGCCCTTCGGCATATATACAAACCCCATATCACGGCTAGACGACTTTTTGCCAGTGTGAAAGACGCAGCGGTAGAAAAATTGATATCTTTTCGTGCAATTCGAATTTTGTATGACTGACTTTTTAAAAATCATTATATTAATAATAATAATAATAATAATAAAAGGAAATAAAAGTGTGATTTGAGTACGGGTGGTATTTAAAAAAAAATTTTTTAATATAAAAATGATAGTGATTAAATTGACTATTAAATAAATAGATTAATAATTGAATAAACATATAATGAAAAAAAAAAATATAATTATACGTACACTGTAAAAAAAATTTGTTACTTTCAAGTAAATATTTACTTGAATTAAGAAAAGATTTTCTTGAATTAAGTAAGATTTACAAAAAAGAAGGAAACATTTTTTTAATTCAAGTAAATATTTAATTGAAAGTAACAAATTTTTTTCAGTGTATGTACATAAAAAATCGTATGCATAAATTTATATGAATTTGTAAAATATCAGATATACAGTAATATAATTATGTATTATCCAGCAACTGATTTATTATATATGTTGAACAACAACAAAATTTTGTTCAGATGTAATTTACATTAATTACAGTGAGTTATTTTTGGTTGGCCTTTGCGGACCATTTAAATGCATCGCCATTAGGGGCCATCTTTGAAAATGTATGCCAATTAACTGTTGGCCCCTGATAGACGCGTATATGGATAGGCCTAAAGGGCCAACTAAAGATCAGTTATAATTAAGCTATCAAATTTTTGTAATTTTTTTTTTTTTTTTTTTTCTAAATTGTGCGATAAATCACTTTTTGCATTACTGTTCCCAAGTTATTGAACAATATGTACAATAAGACATCGTTCATAGTTCAGTTGATTAATTTCTTGATTCTTTTAAATATTAATTTTGTCCATTTTTGTATATGATTTTTTTTTTTTTTTTTTTTTTTTCTTTTTGAGAGGAATAAATTCATATAGGATTCACGAGGGTTGTAAAATAGAACAGTTACCGACCGAGCTTCTCAACAATAAAAGTGTAAATTAAAATGTGATTGAAACGTTTTCTCAAAATTTGGGCTTTGGAAGGGTAATTCTACGTAACATATACAATCCTAAAAAAAATATCGCTGTGATTGGTTCAAATTTAAACGAGGATTATCTAATAGTTTATTATGTAACGAGGGTGCAAAGTGTACTTTTTCGCGCGAGTTAAGTAGGTATCCCATTTTTTTTATTTGGAAGAGTAAAGATAATGCTTAAAGTACTTTAGATGCCTTGTATTAGTGCTTAAAGTGAACAATTACGGATTCTGGGTGGTGTCATGCATGAAATAAACAAGTTACGCATGAATTGAAAGAGGCATGCGTAAAGTAGTAGCATTTTAACTTTGCACACGACTTTTTCACTTTACGCACAACTTTTTTATTTTAGGCATGTCATCTTCCAGCGTGCATAAAAGTTTAGTTTAAGCACTGAAAACTGGTGATGTCTAAAGTACTTTACGCACAAACTTTACGCACACAATTATAAAAAAAGAATTATTTTTTAGCTGGTAAGAGAAAATAATTAATTTTGAATAAACCTCCTTTGATTTTCAAGCAATGTCACCGATACTTTTTAATAACTGTATATTTTATATTTTTATTCTATAAAAAAAGTTTATGTGTATATTATGTACATATTTTTTTTTTAATAGTTAAAAATTTATTTATGAATTGAGAAATTTTAATGACTTAATTACAGAAACTAAAATATAATATATTGTTTTCGTTATATCCTATAAATATGTTAAAATTACACATGTACCCCGCGTCATTAATAAAAAAAATCATAAAACCTATACTTCAGTTATTGTTTTAAAAAATTTGCTTTTTGTTAGTTACATTTTTATATTGCTAAAAATCGAAATTGAAAAATTCTTTAAAAAATCTCTATTTTTCAACTTTTAGTCACATTTACGAAAACAGTTTTCTTCTTTATGCTTTCCATTATAAATAAGTAAATAAACATAAATAAATAAACATAGATAAATAAATAAATAAATAAATAAATATATATGACTTTTTTTCTACCAAAATTGGAACCTCGCTTCATCGAATACTGATTGGAAAGAATCCCTCTTCTAAACGAGAACTTCTAAATATCGTTCAATCTTGAAGAAAGAGTGGAATAATTCTTATTCTAAAAATGTTTGAAAGAAGCCGTATGCAATCTTGAAAACACGATTTGTTGATCAGCGTTTTTCAAGGAAAAATTTAGGAAATTAATCAAAAGTCTTAGAATTTATTTTTTTTTGTTTGTTCTTTCCAAATATATTTTTATATAAAATGTTTCTTCTTAATCCAGAAGATTGCCTGGCATTTACTAGAAAAAGTTTAAAGCTAATGTTAAAATAAATATGATGAAAATTTGATTCCCTATACTATAATGAAAAATTTAGTAAAAACTATATATACCTACATTAAAAAATATTTATTCCAATTTCTTTCTTATTATCACTTACTTCTGCAGTACTCAACAATATTTAAAAAGTAATAAAAAAAAAAGAATGTAATATTTTATTTTTCTTTTTTTTTTTAATTTTATTATTACAAGTACTGCAGATTCCCTTATAATTAAAAATATAAAAACCAAATATATCATTAAATTTACAAACCTAGCGAAGGCTCAAGATAATCGCTAAATAAACGAAGGTTTGTACGAACTGTACATGGCGTCTTATCACGTCTTATACGACGTGTTTATGGCAAAGTTTGATGCAAACAGGCTCTGATATAGTACAACTTTCTGAAAAAAATTCCAAATTATTGACGCAATCTTGTTAGAATACGAAATATTTTAAAGTATTATTTTTTTTCTATCATTTATTTGAAAACTTTATATATGGTTTTTTCTTGTATTAGATCTTGTATTACCCATGTACTCTTTTATTTTTTATTGCTTTTATTTCTATCTTCTTAATGTTACTAGACAATGTATTTAATATTGCAAGAGTCCGTTTAGAAATAAATAAATAAATAAATAAATAAATAAATAAATAAATAAATAAATAAATAAATAAATAAATAAATAAATAAATAAATAAATAAATAAATAAATAATAAATAAATAAATAAATAAATAAATAAAAGAATGAATAAATATAGAAACATTTGGATGAGTCGAATATTTGAGTGATTTTCTACTGACCTGTCGCGACTTCGTTTAAATACTTTTTCGCAGTGCGGGTGACCCTTTAATTTTCAGCTCGATTAGGCAAGCCTTATTTCCGCAAAAATCGATTAAAATATAGTGAAAAATCGAAAGAATATTCCTTTAATTTTGCGGATATTCCAATCGAAAACAATAATGACATTTACGAGTTACTTTTTATTAAATATTCGCAATTTATTTATTAATAAATAATGCTTACAATTTTTTAATTTATTTTCTTCTATTGGAGATTTTTCGTTATTTTTTACATAATTAAAAAAGTAATTTTATTTAAAATATTTTAAATTTATTTCAAAAAAAATTATATTCGTAACCATTTTTAGACCAAATACTTTTTGAAAATTATTGAGCATCGTTCAGATATTAGTTGATATTTTAGAATTTTGCTGAAGACAATCGAGTGTGGTTTATTATGGAGTAATTTTCGAAAATCTAATAACGTAAAAATAAATAAATTACGATAAGTAACATTTTTGTAATTTTTTTATTTTTTACTGATTTGGAAAATGATTTCTTTATTTTTCTTTATTATATTGATCATTTCTAATCGATTTCTGGACCATATTGAATGAATTTTAGGTTACAACGGTACACATTTTTTTTTTTTTATTTATTTATTTAATTATTTGTTATTGACAAACAAAAATTGTATTTAGTTATAATTTCTTATTAAAAACATACCTTTTTTTTTAGTTGACTGTTTCTTGTGTTTTGAACGTTGACTGAGTTACAGATATTGAGATTTTTTGTTTCCTGTGGCGAAGTTTTTATTTTTATAATTTTAGTATTGTTGTAGGGAAAAATTCTTGGAAAAACGTGAAATTACAAAAACTTATTTGTTTAACAACTTTTATTTACTTAAATAAGTAAATGATTAAATTTCTAAATCGTCAACTTTTAAAAATTTGTTAACATTTAAACATTATTAGGTGCATTACAACTAAAAAAAATTATTATTAAATTGCATTGTTATTATCTCGAATGTATAATCAAAATTGGAAAAACTTTTAAAAATGTTGAAATAAATTTAAAAAAATTACAATTTCAAAATCTAATAAAAACTATAATTTTAAGGTGTACACCTATAAAAAAAAAAGGAAATGAACAAAATTTTTTAAATATTCAACTATTTAAAAAAGATGCATTTTTAAGTACAAAATTTTTTTTTAAATGAAAAATGCAATTAATTAAAAACCACAGTACAAACGACGAAGTTAATGCAACAAATTAAAAAAAAAAAAAAAAAAAAAATCCTGAAAAAAATAAAATAAAAACGGGAAAAGGGATAAGGGCGGCGAAAGCGCCAGGGAGGGGGTGCAATCGCACCATCGAAGGTGTAATTACAGTAGTTGTAACGGCAAAAAGAATAGAAAAACGGGTTTGGTGATGGTCTCGAGCAAAGGGCCAGGATGGTCACGCATGGGTTCTCCGCGTTCCTCGTTCTCGTTTCCGTTCACTTTTTGAGCCGGTGGGTGACGACGATGTCCCTGACTTTACGCCGAAGATGCATTCGTAGGTGTAACTCACTTATTTTTCACCGTTCGCACCCTTTCTACGCCTTCTTTTGCAACATTTACCATCGCATTGTGCAAACAAGAACGCGTAGACGTTATTTAAAACCGCTACTGAATAAATGCACTGATTTAGCACGACAGATAAACGCCATTACGTAAATATATATACAATGAAGTAATTATACGTGCGAATCGAAGCAGATGCAGTAATTAATCTTAAAATTTAATGAGAACATTAGACGACTTTTAACGATAGCTAAAAAAAAATGAATAGAAAAAGGATTTACCAAAGGATTTTATTTTCAATTATACTCTGTTTTTTTCGTACACTTCTTTGTATATCACTTCGAATTCGTAATGACACTTTTTGAATATAAAAAATTTTTTAAATTTGGAACTCTATACCTCTTAATTTATTCCAATAGATATACGTCTTATATTCTAAAAAAGTGTTATTAATTTCAGGAATCTCCATCACATGTGACAAAGATTGGGATTGCGTAGATTTCGCATTTTGTCGCGAAGACGAAAGCCACTGTTACTGCTTCGATGGATACATCCCCATAAGAAATCGCAGCCGATACCGATGCCTGCCAGGTCAGTTGTATGCCGACGAGTACTCGATAACAAAAAATTTTAAGTGAATTAGTCAGCAAAGGTAAAAAGTTGTACATCACGAGTACACAAAGTACTCATTAGTTATAGGTCATCCTGAACGTTGACTTCTGAGTTCATTTTTTAATGCTCTCTTTGATCTTCCAAAAACATAAGCTCAGAAGTCGACGGAGGTCTTGAAGAGTACTTTTTGTACTCGTTTAATACAACTTTGCTGATTGGGTAATTTAGCATCATAAGACTTTCATTGAGTCATTTTGAATATTGAAATTTTCATTCATGATTCGTACGATTTGTTTGTTATTATGATTATTTATTGGTTATACTTGAATGAATTTTAGGGACATATATCTTCAAAATAAAAATTTGCAAATTGAATAAATTGTATTCTCGGGAAACAGAACAAGTAACAAACACGTAAGAAATATATCATGGTTACTTCTTACAAAAATGTTACACGAATGTTATGTAATTGTTACATTGTAGTTGACTGGGTTTCAATTCATCTAAACTTAAAATTAACTGAATTAACTGTATGTAATGATTATTTTTTGATTAATATGAATTGAAAACCATAAAATTTAAGTTAGAATTATGCCAATAGACGAAAATCGATTAAATGTTCGGAAAGCATTAAAAGCGATTAAAGCAGATGTAGAAATAGAAAATTTAGTCTACACAAATCATTTTTAATCCTTCTCAGTTCATACTTTTTGACACTTTCAAGCTACGTTTGGTTCCTGAAAGCAAAAGACAAACAAAAGCACAAAAAAGCATAGAATTAATTTTATATAAATATTCTAATAAACGTAATATAGTCGTAAATTATTGAAGTGGATTGACGTGGATTGAAACGGAAAAGGAAATATAAAATTCTATTTGAATACTTTTCAATACTTTTTAGTTCACTTTTCGACTCTTCAATCACCCTTCAACTATTGGGATTTTTTATTGATTCAAATGCATTGGAATGTATTGAAATATAGATAAAATTCGTTTCGTTATAAAGTAATTCATTTTTTGATATTCATAAATTAAATTCTACATTCTCAATGCATTTAATCTATATAAAATATTTCCAAATTAAATTATATGCATTTCAATTCATTTGGACTCAATATTCATAATTTTAATTTTATGTAATGATCATTATTATTGGACTAACATGAAATCCGAAAAGCATCGAATTTAATTCATAGTCATTAATTTTGTATTCAAATGTATTAAAATCCATAGGATTGAAATTTATAAATATTCCAGTAAACGATGGTGGAATAAAATGAATAAATGGTGGCAAAGTATTGAAAATTATTACAATGGATTGAAACAGATAAGGAAATACAAAATTTATATTTGTATACTTTTGATTCTTATATACATTGGGTTCCGATTGTTTTCCGTGGATTTAAATGTATCAAAATATAAATACAAATTCGTTTCATTACAACGCGTAATTGTAAATAAAGTAATTTTCTGATTGTGGTAAATTCAATCGAATTTAATTCGTACAGATTAATTTTGAATTCAAATTCAGTAAAAAGTATATAGAATTAAATTTACAAACATTTCATACATTTTAAGTATGAAAATACAACATTGAATATATTTCAATCTTTTTTTATCTTTTTCAATTTGTATTTATAGTCGACAAATTCATTTTCTGATACGATTTCATCCCATTACACTTTCGTTTGGGATAATTCTTTTGAATGCGTAATATCAGCTAGAGTATTATGATAAATAAATAAATAAATACCCTACTAGTAGAAAATAATTTAATGAGGATTAGAAGAATATAAAAATAATTGTTTTATCAGCCTTTTGTAGATATAATAAGAAAGGTCGTGTATGTAGCAACACGCTCCACGATGTATTGTTATAATTGACGTTCCCACGGAAATACTTACAGTTAAAGCAGCAAATGAAAATAATTGAACAAAACATTTGTCATGAACAATCGACTCGTTTGGTTTAAAATATAATTAGATCAAATATTTGTTAGAAGAAGTATACATTCAATAAATATTTTCTTTTTTTAATTTTGATGGTATAATTTTGATAGAATAATTTTGACATTTATAATTTGATAGTTTTTATACTTTTTAGAATGAAAAAATGCTTACACTTTTTTTCCAAAAGCAACTAAATGTCAAAATGAAAATAAATATATTTTTTGGAAATTATTATACGTGTTTGGAGTCTGTCATTTATGTTGTTTGAAATAAAGGATTACTTTGAAGTGATAGTAAATTTAAAGTCCGTGTATTTATTCAAATAAAAAATATTTCGGATTAAACTATAAAAATCAATTCCCTTTGTGTTTGCAGTTGTGTGGTCGATCGGTGGTTCATGCGAGGTTGATTTGCAATGCCAAATTAAGTTCGGTAACTTAGCCGAATGTCGAGATAATACTTGTCAGTGTTCTTCTGTGTCACACTTCGAGGACAATAGATGTCATAAAACAGTTGGTAAGAAATGCAACGTTTAAAACTATTGTCATATTTTTAAAATGTTCAAGTCCTCATTTTAGCTTCTTTAAAAGTGTCAATTTAAAAACTTGTTTATGTTAATATTAATATTTGTTGTTGTTTTTTGACATACATATTTTTGCTATAATTTACATTTAACAAACAATATTTTTATAATTATTAACATTTTCATTTATGAAATGAAAACATAAAATTTTAATTTGGTCATACTTCTAATACGTATGCTAGTGCAAAATAGGTTATATATATTAATCTTAATGTATATATTCTTTACAGGTCTCGGGGATATTTGTAACACTTCAAGCAATTGTTACGTCAAGGGTTCACCCAGCTATTGTTTGCTGCACCGTTGCGTATGTCCTTTTCGCTTTCATCCTAGTCTCGACCGTACAAGATGCGTAAGAAATGCTGGTAAATATACATCAAATTTATGTTATATACAATTCCAAGATGTGACAATTTTTCGCATTTGCTGCTCGCATTCTTATCATTCCATGTGAATTTTTAAAATTTTCAAAAAGTGAATATTATTTATTTAAATACCGAACACATTATTCATTGAAGTACGGACAGAATCGGGACATAAACAAAATTAACTATTTCGTTTTTATTTTTACTCATTTATGTTGGGAACTGAATTGTCGAATTTCATTAAGTTTCTTTGTACACTATGATAGATTTGTTTTTATTTCTAAATTGTATTCTTTATATCCATTATTTATAATGGATAATAGGACATTATAATACCGAAAATAAAATTTTAACATTTTCCCTATAGAAATAAATTCTGCCCAAAGGAAACATAAATTAAACCTATAATAAATATCAGATTTTGATAAAGTACAGTCCTTGAAATTTATATTTTGGTTAATATACGTTATAAAATTTTTTTTAATTACTTCTTAATTTTTATTTTTAGTGAATAAAATTTCTGAAAAGGGGCCCAAAATGTAAAATGATTATTATAGGTGGCTAATAATTAATATTATGTCTTATTATTATCCATTTATTTAAAAGAAATCTTTCAGTACAATTTTTCGATAAGTACAACTTAATTTTAAAAGTAAAACATCTTAAATCCGACATTTTCAATGTTTCCTACAAAGCAATCACTCTTTATCTTTTTCTCTTTTAAATATTCTATACTTATATCAAATATCTGGTTTCCAAATTTCAATTACATTCAAAATGTGTTGTATATCATTCGTTGAATATCACACTAACCCACGCAACACTGAATGACCCCAGAACGTCTCAGAAAGTCTCCAGGATGTGCAGACATTCTGGTGATATTCTAGGGACATTCTAAGACATTTGTGGGAAAAATGTCAACCATTCTTGGCATCGTCGTTCTGGACGATTAAAATTTTTTTATTACAAATTTTTCATTAACTATCATATACTGCAACAAGTATAACACGTATTTCATAAATAACAAAATAATCCAACATACTAATTTTCTATTATTTCCATTCGAAGCATTGGGCGACAACTGCACGAGCGGCGAGGAGTGCATAGTCGAAAACTCGCGTTGCACCAACACATGCGTGTGCAACATTGATCACGTGGAATCGAATGATAGAAAAAGTTGCTTAAAAGCAGCGAACGCGATTGGTGAGGAATGTCAAGAAGATTCCCAGTGCCAAGAGTTTGTAAAAAATTCCGCTTGCTGCAATGGGAAATGCGACTGCATGAGAAATTTTCACCTACGTGGATCGTTTTGTTTCAGAAGCGTCAGTGAGTTATTCAAAAAATTTTATTGTTCTAACACACTTTCATAAACAATTAATAATATTAGGAATAACAAAAATCATGGATATTTATTAAACAATTTTAAAGAAGAAATTATTTATATACATATTTGAATGTGATAGAAATCATTTCCGACAAAAAAGGCAAAAAAAATCATTTAGAATTTTTTCGATTCCTAAAAATGACATTTTTCATTCGTTAATAAAAAAATTACCAATGATATTAAATTATTGAAATTAATTAAAAAATTAAAAACACAATAAAAATAATATACCACAAAATTAACTTAAAAAATAATATTAAACAGTAAAATAGTCGTTTTGTCTCATTATTGGCACATCCCTATCGGTCCGGGTCGACCGAAAATCGACCAAGAAATTGGTCGACGATTTGTGCAAGGAATTGATTCAAAATTGATCGAAAATTGACCGAACAGTGCTTTTTGGTTGAGTCGATAATCGGTCGATTTGTTAAAGTCGACCGTACGTTAGCCCGAGCTATTGTTGGTCGATTTTTGGTCTACGTTATTACTCCAAAAATTAACCGAACGTTACTTCATTAACTGGATCGGTAATCGGTCAAGTTTGTAAAAGTCGATCGTAAATCGACCTAAAATATTGCTAGTCGAATTGTGCAAAAAATTGACCGAATATTGACGGATAATTGACTTGGATGGGTCATGTCGACTTTAATTCGACCGAATATTGATCGATATCGATCAAACTAAATCGACCTTAAAAATGAATCGACCTGGGCTGATAGGGATAGTGTTATATTATTTTCATCAACAATGTAACGTAATCAATTTTCATGTCCAATAAATAGACCCCGTGAAAAAAATGGTAAACGTTTAAAGAAAACTTGATTTTTTTTCTAATGTTGAATAAACAGTCTTTTACAAAATAAAGAAATTGGACGTTTCATCCTATTGTGTGGACCCCCTTCAGAAATAAACTATATATATAATCTGTATTAAATTTCAATCTTATATAATAAAACTACAGCGTCGTAAAACGAAAAATTTTACATTATATCTTCGACGTTCCCTAAAAAAATGTTTTGTTTACTATTTTTCACTGATTTCTTTTTTCGTAATCTTCGTCTGATCGTTGCGATTTTGAACAGCGTCATCAGCGTTACCGCAGCGAATCAGAAATTGACCAAAGCATTAACTTTTTTTTTTCACAAATATAATTTTTAATTTTTCGAGTTTCTACGTATTGATAATTATGTAATTGTTTACGCATTGGTACGTGAAAATAGATAAACATAAATGTATTTTTTGTCAGAATTAAGGGAGAGATGCACTCGACATGAAGAATGCGTGACCACATCGCTCGAAGATTCGAACTCGACGAGTGTTACGGGTGTTGATTGCGTTGGCGGTGAGTCTAAATATAAACTTCATATAATAGACTGGTTCAATTCTGCGGGTAATATCTCGTAAGTTAACCTAAAATCGATTTGATGTATTTCAATATGGATGTCGAACCTTTCAGGAGTTTGCACCTGTGCCCGGAATTACGTCTCGCCGAGCGGTGACCCATTGGACTGCGTGCCTGATATTAAAAACGGTGAACAATATTCAATTATCCATTTTCTGCATTTAATATAAATGTTTTTTTTTAATAATTTTGCAAATGAAGACAATTATTGCATTTTATTTCAAATCAGCCGTGAGCTTAAAGCCTTTATTATGGCACTGTAGAAGCACAAAAACTACTATTAAAGATTTTTTTTTCGTGTGGAAGAAGTATATATATATATATATATTTTTGTTTTAAATGAACTCTACTACATGTTTGCAATACGGTATCAAAATATATTTTTGTTTAAAATCTGCAAAGCGGCTTTCAGCACAGCTTGATTAAGTGTCATTCAGAAACAAAAACAAACATTTCCCACTTAATCAATAAGCAAATGGCTTGAGAAGTACGTGGGGATTTATAAAAAAAAATTGAATTTTGAAGAAATGGCAAGTTTTTAACAAAATGTATAGGATTGTCGTTGAGAAGAATTGACCGAAATTTGTATATATATTTATATACCGTTGAAATTTTAGTTAACGAGGACATTAATTTAGCTAATTTCAAAGAGATTGATATGATCTGCAATTTTAGTAAAAAAATGTCAAAATTTATTTGTTTCGAATTAGAAAGAAAAATGTTTTATGCAAATTATTTCTGTGCAGGTGTAGCTACTGTAAGGCTACTTTCAACATGCATTGTAGTATATGCAGTCATCCTCGCGACGCTTTGATTCACCAGCAACTGTGATAACAAAAAGACAACTCGGAAAAAAAGGACAAACAAACCGCCACGCTTTTGTAGATTATTTGCACGCGAGTTGCATAATCGTGCCTGAACGACGAATTTAGCATAATTACGATGTCGAGCGTAATCGTAACTATAATAGGTTACCAGGGTACTTCGAAGCCTGAATTGTGTACAAATCGGTTAACTTAGATTATCCTATTTATTGACTAGATTATTAAATATATATGTATATTCTGTGTACCTGTTGCGCTATTATTCGTCCTTATTTTCATTTTAGTTTAATCAAAATGATATGCTTGAATCCGACTTTAACCGTGTCCATTTTTAGACCTTTATTAATTGTTCGGTGCAAAACATTGGCCCGCACCGTGAGTTAGATCGAAGTATTGAATTTGGTCACTTAAAAAAAAAAAGATTATATATATTTTTTCATGAAATGTCCATCGTTAAGACGATAATGGACTCAAAAAGGCAATCGCACTTTATCTTTAGGATCATGATGATTGTTTAAAGGGAAAATTTAGTCAAATTATTTTTCAAAATTGGTTATCAAGTACCACATTTTAAACTTTAATTTTTTTAAATTTCTTTCAATTCCCCACAGGTCCATATGTCCAACTCCGTTTTAGCAGTATGTCCTTATATCGTATATTCTCGGTAAAAATGACTGAATTTCTATTAGTCAATGGATTGTTTGCGCTATTGGTTAATGAATGATTTTTCTATTAACTAACCATTGAAGTTTAGCCTCTGGCAATGTATAATTCGGAAAATTTTGCCGAAAAGCAGTTGAAATTGAAAAAAAAATGTGAAAAAGTGAAGAAAAAAAGTGAAAAAAGCAGTCTTATCAGCAAATAGGCGATGACAATTCTATATCCATTACTTTTGGTAAGTCAGTTGCATAGAGCATGAAGTTTCGGTACGCGATAAGGGCCCAAAAATTGTAAGGAATTTAATATACGATGCTAAGTCTATTACATGTATTAATAAGTACATGATAAATCTATTGTACCGGCGCGACCGCGAAATCGACAATTATCGATTGAAAATTAAGGAATCTCAAACAACTGCACGGAAGACACATAGTCTGTCGTTGATCAATCACGCTCCTCCGTTAACTTGTTGGGCGAAATGACGCTAGTTATGAATCGACGTTCCTTCGGCCATGGGATAAACAAAATAGTTTTCATGAATATTGAAAGGATACGTTTTCAAAAAGAGTATTCATCGTATTCCTTCAAGATATTCGATATTCGTATTCAAGTTGCCTCTGGAGGAAAAGTCCACAATATTGGAAATTATCAACTAAATTGGGCTTGCAACGTTTGGTTGTATTTCATTTGGCCTTTCATCAACCAAATTAAATATGGATGCATTTTACGAATACTCAGAAGGGTGCCCTGAATTTGTTCACTTTTGTCAACCTCATCTGTGCCGCGTCCATCAATGGAAGATTGAAGTAGAGAACCCAGTAAACCAAGAAGCATTCAAGTACCAGAAATAGGATAAAAATGATATGGAAGTATTCGTTTTTTGGACTGAAACGAATACTTCTCTATCATTCTTAATCCTATTTCTGGTATACTTGAATGCTTCTTGGTTTACTGGGAAACAAACGATAAGTCTTTCATCATTTACACTACTGTGTATAATTCGTAAAATATCGAGTGAATTTTGACTCTTTTTCATTAAATAACTTTTTCTTTTTCTATCGATTATTATTATATGACATGTTTTGGCGAAATAACTGTTGCGAACTATCTGCAGATGTTGAAAAAAATTGTTGTTGTTGTTGTTTTAATGATAAATTTATATATTTATGGATATGAATATAGTCTGTTTAATTGACAAAATTACAATTACAAGGATGTGAAGAAGCAAGCTACATAAATTTATATGAACTTACCTAACCCTCATAAAGTTAGCTGTAAATATACATTTTAGAATTTGTATATATGTATATGTTGGTAAAATTAAAAAAAAAAAAAGAATATTTCATGAAAAATTATATTAAATTATTAGACATATAGGTAAACTAATTGTAATTATATTAGTATAATTGCTATAAATTATAGTAATTATAGTAATTTTCATACAAATTCTAACAAGTATATTTACACCTAATTTTCTGAGGCTTGGGTAAGTTCATTATTATATACAATTGGAAAAGAAGGAAGAGAAAAGTGATACAATAGCAGGTGCAGTGGCAGCAGGGTCAAATATAAAGAAGATGAACGAGGAGACAGAGAAACGGGAGATGAA
>JAPYZR010006397.1:0-15848 GCA_030522945.1 Trichopria nigra
GGGGCGAAGATAGTAGAGGGGATTCCCCGTTGCTTCGCAACGTTTTTCTGGACAGTCCCCAAAATGTACCAAAGATAAAATTATATATATATGTATATAATTCAATTTCTATAGGAACACATCAATGATACGGGGACCATCAGGCCTTCAATAAGTACACCGGGCCATTGTACATGGCAAATAAATCATCCAGAAGAGTTGTCGCCAGAGGATGAGACACCGTCCACTTTAACTGAAGATCAGGTAGAAACATTTTCTTGTAATAAGCTTTTTTATAAGAATCAGTAGACGCAGTTAAGCGTTAAGAATGTTCATTGATAATATGAATTTTAATTTCACATTTACATCACGATTACTTGATTTATTTGTTATTTTTGCTTGGATTATTTTTATAAATTGCGGTTTCTGTTTATGAAATTCCGGAAACAATTCTGAACAGAATATCGCCTTAATTTTACCCATATTTCGCCATAAACTGTACCGAGGATTCTTCGTATTTTGTTCAGGAAATGNNNNAACAGCTCATTTTCTCCGCGAAAATGCTGTAAATTTGTCGCAAAATGCGTTTGCGGAGAAAATGCAGAAAAATTGCGGAGATTTATTTTCGCCAGGGATGCCGACTCGACTATTTGCACTTTTGGGAAAAAGTAAAAGTTTGTTCCAATTTTCACGATTTACCAACAATTTGTGTATAAAAATATATTTTAAAACTAAATTTGTATATAGTAAAATATCCTACGTGGATCAAATTAATCCTAAAACATATTCATTTTGCTGTAATTTCTCAAATATTTTTAGCTCTATATTCTTAGACCAAAAATGTATTTCTTGATTCAAATTGAATTACAACTATATTTCTGGGTACATTTTGCTATTACAAACTTGGAGAAATTTGCTTGCGACCCAAAATATAAAGTTATCATGTTGAAAACATTCAAACAAAAAACTAAGCAATTTAAGGTCGACTCGATTATTTGCACTTTTAATGTTAGAAATGGTGCACCATCAGATAGTCACTATAAGGTTAGCGAAACCAATGTGACTAGCAGTACAAGTGCAGTATTAACTTTAGCGAAATAAATCGCTGTTGCCGCGATGTAGATTGTACTGTAGGTGCCAAGTTAATGTGAGTATAGTAGAAACATTATTTTGCCATAACAGCCATATAGAACACAGCAACATCGATTGGCTAGATTGGCCGCGTCGATCGCTGTCCGTATGTTACCACAGAACTGTTTTCTGTGGTAGCGATTTTTTCGATAGCGAGTTTTTCGCTTTGCTAACGAATCTTTTCTATCCATGTAACCAAACACTTAATATTTAAGTTATTATTTTATTTACCGAATCGTCACCATTTTTTGTACCCTTTACAAATATAACCTATCAGGATCCATATGCGGCTGCAGCCGACTTTGAAAGAAGTACCCCCATTTGGATTCGTAATGGTGTAGGAAATACTGCAGAAAAACCTACACCGGGTACCGCAAATACAAGATTGTACTTAATTCGTAACAACACGCCAAGAAGGAGAAGGGGACTTTTTTATTCTTGAAATTTCCTTCAATCGACAGTTACACGTGTACAAAGTTCGTGCATCAGCTGTACGAGCGACGGGAAATCACACGGCGACGTCGGTATATCCTGCATCACTTCAATTACGAGTCAAACTGGTTTGCAATTACATAACAGGTCTGTTATTGCTTCGGGGGGATGTTAAAGTCCGTGGAATCTCCAAATTTTGCAGGTTCCCGCAGTTGCTTAATATCTTACGGCTTATGACATACACCCACGCATTCCTTGGACCGAACGTACGGAAGCATAATGATTCCTTGGAAGTGTGTTATAAGAAATATTGTACATATTAACAAAATTACGTCGCACAATAGAACAGTAATTAAAAACGAAAGATCGGTTCTTTCATGTCGTAAAAGCAGTACCATTTACAAAGACGCGATAAATACCTACTGACCGACTATGAAATACCTATTATCCTATTAAGGATATATCGACTCTACTGCGACCGTAAATACCATGAAAATTATCTAAAATTCAGCTATATTTCTACAGGAACTGGTATCATGTAACGAAAGCGCGGTTTGAACTTAGACAAAAAGACATAGACAATATACCGAAAAATAATAAAGTACTCCAAGTCATAAACAACGAAAATATAAATAACGCGGAACAGTGCCACAATCAGAACCGAGCTCAAGCATCATCAGGTACTTCTACTATATCGTCAATATTATCAAATAATAAAAAAATATTAACAGAATCTCAATCGGTAGTCAAAGCGATTTTAAATCATCGCAGTGACGAATTAAACGTTAAAGAAAACCCTATTATCTTTAAAATACCTCAAAAAAATCAAAACCGACAAAAATCTTCTAGTCCATACACCAGTTGAAGACAACAATGACAACAACCTAAAAGAGGTTGAAGAAATTATTCAAAGGAACCCAGCGAAATATCCCCTGAATCTCGAAAAACTGGACAGTTATATTGCAAATTGTAAAGGATAAAAAAAACATTATAAATATGTCCCTGAAATACTCTCAAGATACCCCGAAATTAATTGACATGTTAACTGACATCATGTCGCGACATACTAAAAAAAAAAGGAATTAAAGGTAAATTTACTAAAATCACAAGGAAACTGAAATTACAAGGCAAAAATGAAGATACAGCATCTGAAGATAACTTATCTTCCCAAAGCTCAAGAGATAAAAAAATTACTCAAAATGAACATAATCCAATTGAATTATGTAACCGCCTTATCTTCTTGCTTCTTGAATCTTATATAACATGATCACACGTAGAAGATCTACAGCTAATCATAAAAATATCATAAAAATATCACAGCAATTTAAAGGTTTCTTCAAAAACAGATTACACGCAAATAGAGCATGCGAGGGTGTTGCAATTTTTATAAGAGAAGATTGGAATTCAGTTGAAATCAAGTTAAATAATACTCATTATGTCGAAGCCATAGCCATCCAGATAAATATGCCCATTAAACTTCAAATAAACGTAATTATAAATATTTATCTATCGTTCAGCAAACCCGATCACTTACAAATCAACAAAACCAAATACTAAGTTAATTGAATAAAAATGTTCTTATACCCTAGTAGAAGATGAGTCCAGCTTTTGGTTAGTTTCTAGCCAGTTTGCTTTTTTTCCCATGTTAAAGGTATAGGGTAACTGGGCAGTGTAACAGAAAACTGGACATTTCAGATTTAACAATATATTTTTATAAATGTTATATTTATTGTAAACACATGCAATAAATATTACGATGTAATGTACCTCGTTAATTACGTTCTTTGCAGCGAAATTTCTTTCAGGAATGAATAAATAAAAGTTTTAAAAATGTTGATTTACAGACTTAGGCAAAAATTGTATAGGAAAGCATGGGTCGACACTGGCTATAAGATGTTATGTATTTTTGTATGCAATCCTTGAAATGTCCTAGTCGCGCTTGAATAGCTTTTTGTTATTCGAATAATGACCCGATGAACTGCTTCAAAAGTACATAAAATAAAACGTTTTTATGTCCTATAACAGTACATCTTAACTCTCCATAATTCAACGTATCTTGCTCAGAGTCAAATAATAGTGCATATGAACTCTGACGAATTCCTTATTTCATTACTGTACTGACTACACAAGTTTCTGTTTATTTATTTATATGTTTTACGTAAAAAAATGTTTAAAACAAGAAGATAATTTTAACAAGTGGTAAAACAAACATATACTATATGTGAGTGTGTGTTATACAATAATTACAAAAACTTTACTACTCTCTTTAAATTTCTTGGTTTGAAGAAAGTAAAATGAACGTTTCAGTTTTTTTGAAAGCGATATTGCGCTCTTTCTGAAGATGAATCTTTGAATGACTGGAAAACGTTCTCTAGAATTATTTCTCAGGGGTGATCTTAATGGAATTTATTATTGTATAGTGTTTGTACTCTCTAAATTTCTTAGAGTGAAAATTGAACCACTCTTCCCAGAGAGTCCTGTAAGGTTTCTACTTATTTCAGATAGATGTTTCACTCTTTGAAAAGTGCCAATTCTGATATTCACTCTGAAAAAAGTTGAATGTCTCTTTCGAATGAGTAAAATATTCCCTATACCTTAACACAGTAGTTCCGCTTTCACTCTAAGAAATTTAAAAAGTACTTTTTAATTTCAACGAAAGTTTATTATTCTCTAAAGTGAGATATTACTCTAAACGAGTGTAATTTCACACTCATTGAGTGAACTTTAATTCTAATTCCAGTGAAAATTCCACAAAAAATTAGAATGAAAGTTCATCCATGCTCGATTTTTATTAACAGAAGGGTGACATCTAACTCCAAGGAATTTAAAGATTAGGTTCAAAATATACGTCGATAATTTGCATTCACTTTAATTTCGAAGATTGGACCGATTAACTGCTCACATTAATTAAAAAAAGGCGAAATTCATACCTTCAAATCCACGAAAAGATTACTTATTAGATACTTTGAGAGAATAAACCCCTTGGTTTATATTAAATTAGCAAAAATATAGTATTTATTGCAGACTTCACAACTGAAATATAATACGATGTAATAGCTTTTAGGAGCAGACTTTATACCAAGCATCTCTTAACCCAAGTCATCGGACTTAACCAGTGCCCAGACGATGTTGCGTGAACGCAGGGTATAAAATCTGCGGAAGAATCTTAACTTGCGCTCAATGCTGATCGTGGTAATAATCGTCGCACTTATTGCGTCCGATACGCCCATTAACCCAGAAAGACCTGTCACTTACTTTGCACCGTGTCGATGAATCATGGCGGTATATGTGCGCGATCGTATTGCCTTTGCCTTTTGTTATTCACAGTTCTTGTTTGCGTTACACGATAGGTATCATTTGCCTCGTGTGTTTCTTAACGACGATTCGGACGATTATTTAAATTTGCACCCGGAATATTTTGATAAAAGTATATAAATATTATACGATGAAATTTTTGCGTTTTTGATATTTGTTATTGCGGATATACTTTTCGTTATTTATATACTTCACGTTATCAAGACTTATTTGGACATTCGAGTGATTTTCCAAAATTTTGATTGTTGATAATCGTATTTGTCAAGTCCCCAAACTAACAATAGTATGGGAACTCGATACTTTAGTGGACTTATACGTATATACATAAAATACAAGCTCGCAGAGAGTATGATGGGATAGGTTATGCACGGAACAAATAAAGTTCATTAACAGAATTGAAATGTGTTCATTTTTATTTTATATATATTATGTTGTACAATTGAAACTGGACATTTTCAAAACTTCTCCCCTATACACCGTAAGTTATACGTTCGTACAATATCCAGAAATTTATTTTTATTGCATTTTTAGGTCTAGTTTAGTCTGAAACGTGGACATTTAATGAAAAAACATATAGTAATTTTTTGTTTGTCGAGTGAACAAATTCAATAACTTGCGATAGATCTTTTTCGATTATCCCCCCAAAAATCTTAATAAATTAAAAGAGGTACAATTTTAGTATTAAGTGTAGCATATTATTTCGTGGAAAACCAAGGATATCTCGACTTCTAATCGGCCAATTTAAATAAACCGGGCGGTGACTGTTAGATTAGGCGTTCTCTTCCGCAAATGTTGAGCCTTTGTTCACTTTTTTTTGTCACTAAATTCGGAAAGATATGGAAGTTAAAAGTTTATCAAGAAAGTGTTTTTTATCATCCCCCCCCCCCCCCCCCCCCCCCCCCCCCCCCCCCCCCCCCCCCCCCCCCCCCCCCCCCCCCCCCCCCCCCCCCCCCCCCCCCCCCCCTTTGACATCATGATGGCTGCCATATTGAATCGGCCATATTTTATTTTGCAAATCTGGCATCGGATTCGTGATCAACGAATCCGAAAAACTTGCCATACCAAATTTCGAGTAATTTTCATGCAAAAACCATCGTGTCAATAATGAATTTTCCATTAAAAAATCTGATTTTTTCAGATTTGTTTATCTGTACAACCTTAGTTAATAAACAATTGTGTTTTTAAACATTTTCATATATTCTGTTATTACTATGAAGTAGGGGAGCCGATGGGTAAGCGGTTATCGTGCTAGTCTCTTAAACTGAAGTTCCCAAGTCGCGAGTTCGAATCCCCGTCGAACAATGTTTTTCCGAATTTGTAATAAATATATTAATTCGGAAAATAAACATTGCTGTCGAAGGTTCGAATTTGTGGCGGCTATCGACATCGGTCGGTAGTGTTATAAATATGTTTTTGAGGTCATGTATTTGTTGATGTGTTGTCCTGTGAGGGACCTTGCCGGTAAAACCACGTGTTATGAGGTAAGTAAAACAATCTATATATATTATTACTATGAAGTAAAAGAATAGTTAACCTGAATACGTTAACTAGAAGTTAAATAATCCTAATTTAAAGAGGGTTGAGGTGGTATCGTGGAAGACCACTATAATAACTGAAAGGGTTCAAATTGCTTAATAATGAGATGTCTTTTTATGCGTTGAAGTTATGCCATGAACTTGACAGGACAATTCCTGTAGGATTCATGAATCTAAAGGAGATAACAAAAAAAAATGTTAGGGTACGAAAGGAAACCTGAAAGATTATGTAGAATCATCACTGAACAAAAAAGTGATATTTCTATATGCCCTTCAATGGTCCTTATTTCTTGAAGACGTCTTATATTTTTACACTCAGTAGGTAAAATCGCAACACTTAATCAAAAACCTGAGCTAACGGCTTCATATTTTCTTGGTGCATGCGGGATCATGATGTACTGCTGGACGCTTTCTTGAACGACACTTTTCATACTTGACAAAATAATTGCAAACATACCGGTATAGAAGATATTGCAGTGACGGTACCCTGTAGTAAAATAATTTATTTTAAATATATATACAATCCGTTTTCTCCAACACGTATACGGTCATGGCTTGCAGGAAATTGAATCGCTATCGCGTCGGAATCATAATTAGTAACAATTCTTATTGTTTCGCATTGTCTCAGCTCCATTGTTACGGTTGGGCCCAATGTTGTACAGCGTATAAATTGCGACACGTGTTCGTTCGTTGTTTGAAAACGCTGGCGGAGCGGCCGACCGACCGGACCGGGTCGAAGAATGACTCACGATTCGCGGCATGGGTATATAGAAATAGCGCGTAAAGCGAGGGGGGTATGTGTGTGCATAAGTAGCGACCCGATAGGAGACCAGCCGCATCGGGTAATTATGATTTATAGAGGGCGCGCTTCGTGCACCAGGGGGTTACTTGCGAAACACCGATCGGCTCCACATAGAAACGCAGAAAGGACACCGAGGCATTATTTAGCGCGAGCGAGGCGCCCCGCGTGGGAAATACTCGGCATCTATCTTGTCAGCCGGTTGGTCGTTCGATTTATTTGAATACATCTAACATGTGTAAGGTTGTAAAGCTATAATAAATGGAGATTTCTTTCACGCTCGCAGGGTCTCGCAATTGCAGGCCAGGCAGGTAGGTCTGGTAGCTCTTACACTTTTAGCTTATATCTGCGCTATGCTTTTTTCCAGGAAAAAAGTGTCAGTGCAATACCGATGTACTTTGTATACGAAGTAAAGATGTTTATTTGCGATCACGCTGCTGATTTTTTGTGAGGGCGAAAAACATGTTTTTATTTCATTTTATATAAGATGAAGAGATGGACTTTGGTGCGTATATATACATGTTAATAGTCAATTACGTAGAAAGATTATGATTAAAGTTTATATATTATATAGAAAAATTGTTTTATTCTATATCTAAAATAGTGCTTTCTTAAAGAAGGAGAATGTGAAAATCTCTAAGAAGACTGCAGGGAGGATTCACACTCCTCAGGAGGGAATGGGATTTTTTTCCACTAAAACCCCGTTCTCCTTATAAAACGAGCTATAGCTTGATCTATCCGATTACCGTTTTAGCAGTACTTCGGGGCAAGTACGGTTCTTTTATCTCTTACAATGTTGTCAATCGCGTTGTAATCACGTGGACTACACATGTGCATTGGATAAAATTAAAAAAAAATCCGTAAAAGAAGACGACAATATTTATGTCATATTAAATAATATAGACCGAAATAAAAAGTTATGATTATTCTTGGATAAACGCAACTTCAAGTGCCTAATATAAGTGAAATGACATTAGAAGAATATAATAAACTTTGAAATGTACGCATATATACTGTTGTAGTCGCTAATACCAAAATGAGAGACGTGACAACCCTAGTAGAAAATGACCAGTTTATGCCAAAGTATTCAGGCTGTTAAAAGTAACGGTGTCAAAAAGAAAATAGCCATAAGCTGGTCTTATATACTAGTAGGAATTAACAAAAATCTATATTGAACATTTGTTTACAATTTAACGGTATTATCATCGCTTTCTTTATTTTTCTTTTTTTTTCTTTTTTTTTTCGAGAAAATAAATTTCTACAACTTAATCGAACGATTTTATACAATTTCATAAGCAAACGTTAAATTGTTTAAAAACTGATTGATTGTTTTGTGACTTTTTCTATATATAATTCTGATTTTTAGTCTATCGAATATATAAGACAATAAATAAAAAAGTAAAATCATGCAAGATGTCTCTAAAACGAAAAAGAAGTTCTACTCGTAATCAAGTCGGTCATTAATGGCACGATTGTGATAATAATTATGATGAAAATATTATAGATATACCAAATCCAGATGATTCTTATGAAATAATGATCATTACGAAGATCGTGAAGATCTTTTTACACAATACTCAACAGACAAATGTTAGTAAACTACAACTATTTTGTTCATCTTTTCTTTTTCGTTATAGTTTGGAACGAAATGTCATCTGACAGACCAAACTAACAAATTGTAAGATAAGTATGTCTCGCAATGATATATATCGGTTTTAGATTTGATACTGAAACTCGAAAGTGAGATCAAAATTCCGTGATTTTGGGCTTATGATTAAATATCATAAGCCCAAATCCAGATTTGGATTAATGAGTAAAATTATAAAAATGTTTTGTTTTCCTTATTATGGACAATTTATTTATTCCTATAATATATAGGAAGTAGAATATGAAGTTATTATGCCCTCATCAAAAGCAGCGACTAATAAGATTGCTGAGAAAATCATACGATTTGAAAAAGTTAATGTGCAGTTGAAAGCAAAAATGAATTATCGGGTAACCGTAAGTCAGCCTCGAAGCAAAAAAAAGAGGTCTTGGTAATTGTTATCGATTTAATATTTAAATTTTTTCGCGCAATTGGCAATTGTTGCCAATAGCAATACGAGGTTTAATTTACGGGTACATGAGATTCGTAATATAAAATGCGATTAAATCACGCAGGAAGGTGTGCGGAAGATGGCGGTCGGCACTTACTGTGTTGGATGACCTTCATTTCGTCATTTTATCGAATGTGTTGTACTGTTATGAACAATTACGGCACTCTTGATTCGAAAACTTTTTTTAGAAACTCAAGGTTTGGTAACCTGCATTAAATTGAAGTTTTCAAATTATCACCAAAAATTTAGTGAATCTTTTTATTTTGCAATTAATTCCTGCACTATTTTTTCCTTTTTAATCACTTCACACTTCACAGTTCCAAATTTTAATTGAAATATTTTAGAAGAAATATGTATTGTACAATATATTTAAGGATATTGATCATAATTGTATAGCTATATACGAAATTAACAAAAGAATCTATCAAGAAATTTCGAAAAAATTTGATATTATTGAAGAGAAGAATGACGACAGAATTCTTATAGATGGATAATTGTTTGTCCACGATACAATTATAAAATTCTGCAAGGAATTTTATATGTGTAACGTATGTACATTGAGTATGTGTGCGCGTGTGTGCGCGTGTGTGTCCGTACTCGCCAATGATGTGTCTAATCATCTCTAATCTTATGTAACATTAAGTAAGGCAATATACAATTATTTTTTAAAGGACGTATTATTCAAATGTGGCGTTTATATATAGGTGACAATTTCTGCTTTCCGCTCTCACATGTTATCATTGCATTTACTATCGATTCTATGTTTTTCTTATTCTCAGTTTTTCTTCGTTAATGGTGTACTTCACCAGTATTACAAGCCTGTGTACGAATAACAAAAATATAATTTTCTAAACGAAACGATGATGATACTGTCACATACTCTAATAAGTGACCAAGTTTCATGTTCAAGATGGGAAAACGAGCACTGATGGATTTTTATATTTTCCATCACACAAAAAATATAAGGGCAAATGTAAAACTTTAATTATAACATTTATTATAGCTGAGATGGAAGATGATAAGTGTCGTCGAACTTTTATTAACACAACACCACGACCAATTTGCTTGTTAATAATTTTTGCCTGTTCTCGTCGAGAAAGGACTGCACATTATGCGCACGCACTCCTTGTGGCGGTGTACGATAATTTTTTACCGCGTCAGCAATAATCGATCGATCGTCTTCTTCCCGCGATTAGAAGAACTTGTTTGGGCGAACTCCAAAAATGTTCCCAGAAGTCTAACTGGTACCACCCACGAAAAGGCCCTGCGGCCACTACGAGATGTGTATGAATGAATTCATGCACGCAGTGTCAAAAGTTTTTGATGATGCTCACGTGCTTGGCTTAAACAATTGGCACTCACATTGTCTCGAAACATTTTACTTATATGTCAAAAAATGCAAGTTGAGTTATAAACGACTACTAGAGTATATATTAGAACCTATTAACTAATGTATTGTAGCGTTTGATGAGTAGATGTAAAAGTGTAAAGAAAAATAGAGTTTCATATAATGTATACAATTAACTTGGTACAAGATTAATGATCATTTATCCACTAATTAAAAAAAGCTGAAATTTAACCGATTATTAGCAAAGCTTTTAGTGATTACATAATTAGAGATTTAATACGAAATATGGGGTCGATCTGTCTCTATTTTCAGTAAACATTTTATATGATCGAATACCATTATGTTTTAAGGCATAGTAATTATGTCTATATAATGACTAACAAATACAACAAAATTTGCGATATCTATGAAATTTTCCATAACTTTGTGCTACCCTGCGAAACAAATTAATTTTATGACGAGGAAGAAATTTTTTAACAAATTGAATATTAGTTACATAAACTATAGGATGTTAATACACCTTGATGGGCCAATTTGTGAATTATTTGTACAATCTAATTTGCAAGATTATCATATATAATTATATGACTTTATATTAATTACTTAACTGGACGTATTATTTTCGTGACATAAAAATGTTATACTTTTGCAATACAAAGTTTTTCTTTGGAATAATACGTGTTTGCCATAAAAGATGGCCTATATATTATATAAATTAATTTATTTTGGTACTCAAAAATCACCGTTGATAATAAAGACAAACATTCCTTGCAGGTTTACGTTACATCTAAATCTAACAATTTTTACAAGAATTATATAATTATTTGAATTTACATATGATTATATGTTAAATGCGAGTAAAAATAACATTACAAGTCTAGGATCGTTTTTAACACCTCGAAAATTAAGCGTGAAATATTTATCTTGAGTCAAGATTTGATGAAACGTCAAAAGATACAATTACATCCGATGTTTTAAATTCATCCGGAAACATCCTTAATATAATCGTGATCCGGATCTTGTTAAAAAGATAACGACTTGCAATTGGATAAAGTATTTTAATATAGATACAATTTAATACAAACAATTGTAAAAGCATATACGGCTGTTTTGAATGATTTGATTTGACGGCGTTTATTACTGCACTGCTCATAACAGACCGTGTGCAAAGTGGAATACAAATTATGAAATACGAACTGATGCTTACATTGCAAAACCTACTTGACACTTTTTGTTCTCTCTAAGAATAGTGACTGAGAGTCGAGATGACAGAATTCGAAAGTGTAAAAATAAAATGATGCTAGAGAATCGTTTAATAATTCATTAAACGGTTAAAGATGTTCAGTATTAAAGGATAGATTTTGAGGTTTATTATTTTTTCTTCTGTTACTATAATTTAGTAACCTAAAAAGTAAAGTAAAAATAACCAGATCTAGTTGTATGTACATTTTATTTATGCCTATTTAGTTTATGCCTATTTTTTCTGGCCTATGTTAAAAGCGATATTTCACTCTGTTTGGGGTGTAAATTCATCGACTCACTCCAATACAGAGTGAAATTTTACTTCATGAAATTTGAAGAAAATGGAGCACAGAAAAATGGCCATAATCTGGTCTTATTTTTTACCCGAGATGTTAAATGTTATTAGTTTTATAGGCGAATCTGTAAAAAGATCGCATATAATACGAATAAGGCTGTGAGGTATCAGAAACTTTAGAAATAAGATAATAAGAGAGAAACGCATAATTATAATTGATCTGATAGAAATTGACTATAACAAAAACAAAACAATTAGAAAAAAAGAAACAATAATAGTGCGGTCTTAAAAAATAACATTAGATATATATATACAATATATAAAATAATTTAAATAAATAAAGGAAACAATTTTTAAGAACAAACAAATCATTGTTAGTTACCCATTGTATGAATTCAGAAATATTCAGTCTTCTGAATTTGATTTTTAAATGAGCATCAATAATTTGGTTGTTAAACATTTACACTATGTATCAGAAAATATTTGTTTTTATATACTGTAATATCTGAGATGTATAGTTATGTTAATTTGTATGGCATAAAAATTATAATTTCTTGAATACGCTCATATGCAAAGGCATCATAATAGTTATACATTTACGTAATGTCATTAACGATGTTCATTCAGAACATTATTTCTTTACGTACCGGATATGTTCCCAATTATAAATTCACACTGAATAGGTAATCAATAAACATATGGGAAAGATCTCCTTCAGCCTTTCTTTACGTGTTTCTATGTCGTAAAAATCTGAGTGAATGAAGAGATTTACAGATAGTTTTGTCGTATAATATCTTAGATACATTTTTTAAATTAAATTATTCTTTGTTCTATTCTAGACAATCGTACATTACACTATGGACGAGAATAAACATTATAACATAGAAAATCTTAAATGACGTTTTACTTTCAAATATTACTTTTACGAATAGTGAATTCAATAATATAGAAAAAAAAACTAATTACTTAATTGATTTTACACTATATAAATCTTCGAATTTGTTTAAGTCAATGACTCATCTATTCATGAACAAAAAATCATTTAAAATAAGCTACATTGACACGTACGTTTTTCACTATAACAATACTAAATGTACTTTCATCTCGAGATTTCATGATGTGTTGGAAATAACTAAATATACGACATGAGTACTATATTTATTGTGGTCAGCAAAAACACTGGGAAGTTATTATTGTGACGCTAACTACTGTAGTTAAATTTTAGGCACTTGAAATATACCTCTAATTTAAAGTATACGTATTCTTTGCAATTTTTTTTTAAGTAAACGTAAAGATACATGCGTTGAATAAGATATCGCATTTACGGAAAGTGGACATTCGCAACAATGTTGTTATGCACAATATGCACAATATGCACAATATATAATAACAATTTCAAAACAGTAGGTGACAGCTTTAAAACGACCGTAATTTTTAAATACATTTTCGCTGATAAGGAATAACGTTACCGTTATATATACGTGATATTTTCGTAAAATTGCTAAACATTGAATTGACATTCCAAAAGAAGAGCATACAACGATAGTTAACGAGACGGTGTATTGTTACTAAATAAAATTTTGTGCTTTTTAAAAATTAATTTATATTTATTTTAATCTTAACCTTTCTTTAAAAAAAAAAAAAAAATTTGTAATGCTATTAGTTATATATGACAAATGGTAGAATAAAATATAATAAATGAAAACATTATATCAAATCAATTTCAAAGTCATTTCTGAGAAAGAACCATTAATAGCCATATTATGTTGATTTATTTTTTTTTATAATATTTTTTTGTTCTGCTTTAATAATATTTTTTAATATTTAATATTTAATATCCAGGCCTTATGCATATAAATGAGAAAATGGGAAGGTATTCACAATTAGTGAAATAATCAAACTTTTAATGAAAAAAAAAATGCAAGAAATAAATAATTGGCAACGTTGATTTTTATAGTTGTTACGTCGACGCTGTAAAAACAAATCACATTAATGATGTCAGTTTAATATTCTGAAAATACCAGACCTGTATCATTGAACTTGTCGTAAACTTTGAAAAACAACAAAGTTCTCAATCTCACAAGCGCCTTGCACGTGTCTACGAGTCTTATTTGCTAACTATACAAGAATATTCTTCCTATATATGGGGCATAAGTATGCAGTTTGTATGCACGTGAACGCGTGTTTATTCGGATCCACGTAGGTATTAGTTTAGCATGTGTGCCCGTATGCACAGTTTACTACTTGGTACTATACATAGCACATGTGGCTAATATAGGTATACATACATATAATGGCTACATTCATACATATTAATATAAAAGAAGAAAAAGATGATAGACCTTGACTTGAGGAAGGAAGGGACATTGGCGGAGATGACGACACCGATGCAAATCGTAAAAGAAAACCATTCACTAAGCGTTTGGTCTCTTCTTCTTCTTCTTCAGCTGATCCTCTAGTCGTTTTCTTTTCCTATCCCTTTATAAGTTTGATCGTGCATGAGTCTCCATATCCCTAGGAACTGAGGCTAACTTTATGACGATGCTAGAAGTGCGCAGAAACATCTTTATCAAATTGTCTACATGCAGTCGACGGGACAAAATCTCTCGACGAGATTAGGATCACGTAAAAATTAATAGCAACGCGCATAAATATCTTTTTATGATACAATTATATTTTTCTGAGCTTTTTATTTTAAATCGACTTTATTATGGAAAAATATTTATAGTTTTATTTGAAAATGTTTATTCAAAAAATACTTCCATATAATCATCGATCGGAAGATATCTGTAAAGTATGTCATTTTCGTGTTAGTTGTTGTATTTTATATTAGATTTATAAAAATATAATTATGCTTACGAATTGTTGAACTGTTAAATAAATCAAATGTATAATAGCCCTGACTAGATTAGCCTATATTCACTGCTGGCCAATACATTTAAAATTATTTGCCTTTAATATTATTACAGGTTTATAGTGATGGATTTAGTGGTAAATAATGTACTACTTACGTTGTATATAACATAAAAAAAAAAAAAAATTAATTCATAAAAGTATCAGATTCACTTAAATGTAATTAATGCAGTTTTAGTTGTATATACTTTCTCTTATCGATCGGGAGTTTGAGCGAGTGTGAAGTTGGGACGTAAAATCCGAATAAAGTTGAACAGAGTTTGGTATTTAATTCAACTGTCTGAAACTACATAACATGAGCTTTGCTTGCAGGTCTGTTTCGTAAATGAAGAAATTTCTATTTGCGTTAATAGATTTCTTTCTTTATGTATTCATTGTAGATATTGGATTTTCGTCTTGCAGAGCAAAAATTCATTATCAGTAAATTTTCGATTCTCGTAATTACAGTCAACTTCGGCGGCTAAAATTCGCTTAATTCGCTCTTTAAATTCCTTAGAGTGAGGTCTTATTCAATTTATAGAGTAAGAGGTTTATATTTATGCTTCGAAAAAGTGTAATGTCCATCTGCATAAAGGGTAAAAAAATAACTTGTTTATAAGGAATAACTTCCGATGAAGCTTTTTCTGTATCTATACAGTTTTTTTTTTTTTAAGTTTATAAATGGATATATAACCGTCAACCAGGTCGGACGCGTTTCGTTTCGCTCCGGTAATTTAGATACCGAAAGCTTGGCTTTGCTAAATATGAAATTGCTTTGTTCGGT
>JAPYZR010006400.1:0-13734 GCA_030522945.1 Trichopria nigra
AAAAATTGACGAAAAACGGATTTGACATTGATGGAGCTCGTTTTTCACTAATTTTCTGAGATTTAACGTCTCCCCACGGACTCAATTTTTATCGAAACGAAACGTGTGAGGGTGAAAATTCTTTGTCTTTTCAAGCTCTACAACCTTGTTTATATGATATTTCGCTAGCTATTTACCGGAATGAGTTAGACGCGAAAAACCGCAAAGAAAGGCAATTTTTTCCCTTTATGAGGCCATAACTAGCGAAATATTCATTCCAGATAATATGCTCTCATAGCGTAATTGTTGGGCTTGAAAAAATCTTTAAAATGCGCCCTCACTCATTAATATAGGTTGAAATTGAACCGAGTTATTGCAAAAACAGTAATTTGTTTTTCTAAACTTCAATTGCTCGCCATTCAAATTCTATGCGTCGGATCGAATTTTGGTAAAGGACTTTTTGAGAAGAATTGCCTCTTGAAATTATATCCACCAGTTCTGGGACACCCTGTATATATTTCCTTTTTTTAATTGCCCAATGCAAATACAGTCCAGTAACAGGACATATTCTGCCCAATGCTTCGTCCTCTTGAATATTCCCGTCAGGAGCATCCATCGCAGTAATTGTCCTGTTGATGAACCGTATTATAAACTGTATAGGTCATTTCGGAAAATAAAGTACAAAAGTTAATAAAATGAAATAATGCAACTTGGTCAAGTGATGATAATGGCAACGACAACAATGATGACATACCCGTGACAATATGACGATACAACGATAATTCGTAGGTACATTCCATTGTATCCCACCCTGATATCGTTGGGTTTTCATGCGGGGCTCTATTAATCATTTCAAAATACCTCTCGTCTAGCATAAATTCATCGCATTTTTTTTTCATCATAAATTGCGCGCACCGTTTTGATTAGCAATTCGATAATATCTCTATATGCGATGAAGTTTAATTCCCATTCTTTGAAAATGGAGCGTGAAATCATGTCTCCTTAGCGGGCCGCGTGGAAAGGAATAAATTTGTCGGAAGCTATTAGACTCGTTACGCTCTTCCGCGTCGCTCGCTCTCGCGTTCTAAGGGAGATAATGGTGGATGGAACGTAATGCGGAGAAGTTCGATCGCGGCACGGGCTCATAGAAGCTTGGAGGAAAGCCGTCTTCAAAGCGTATCCGAAGGAAGGAACGCGGGTAAGCGTATATAGAGGGCTTTACAAACAGTAATCCAATTTCCGTTCTGTCGGCAACCGAAGGTGTCCACACGGGCCCTCAGTCGCAAAGGGCGCGCGTATACGCGTGCATTTACGTTTAAATACTACCGAAAAGAGAGGAGGAATGCATGGGAATTCAGTCGATTTCGCCGTTCCGGTCGTTTGCTGTTGCGGGGTAAAAAGGGTGTGTTTTTTTCCCCGTTCGTTTGTTGATGGATCATTCACTCGATTAAATGCGTTTTAATCACCGCGAATGTTACATTCTCGTTTAATCCGTAAAATGTGTGCGCACCCCGTTAAACCTTTGATTTAAAACGCATATTCAATAGAAGGTATAATGGACTTATATCATTCAGCGATGATGTAGCGATATTTTTACTCTGATCTGTACATGTTTTTTTTATACTGTTATATAGCAGCATTTTGAATATATGGGAGAATTATCTCGACAGGACGAGAATAATTATGATTATGGTAATCATCGTATCATGAAACAGTCATGACGCCTGGTATAACGTCAATGAGAAGGATATTAACAATGTCACAGGGTGATATGACAGATTAAAACATGTAGTAAGGCTTTTTTTTTAAAAGATATTCAGAAAACCTGGGAAAGAATGAAAAAAAATGTAAGGGTTGAATATTTTCTTAAAATTACCCATGCTGTTCTCCACAAAACTGCTGAAACTGGCAATCGGCGTTCGAACTCTCATTTTCAGAGAATAAGAACCAATGTCGATATCTCCCCGAGTGTCATTGGATTTTTTTGTCGAATTGTTCTCTCCGAGCGTGGTGACGATGTCTCCGCCCAGATATATATCCCTGAGATCTACCCCGTGGAAATTGAACGTTTAATCTTAAGGGCGCATCTATCGTCCTTAGCCTCTTGTCCTTGCTCGATGATGGATGGGTGTTCGCTTCTGGAGTGCTAGAGAGAAGTTTCTGCGGTCTGCTCTTCAGCGGACCCTAGACGAGGGTGGGATTTTCATTTTCTTCTCGAAAACCTCCGTCGTCGTCAGTTGCCAGTTCGTGCAGTGCCATTGCTTTTCTTGCGATGGACCGCCAGAACAAATATTGCCGAGAAAGTAATTGCACGATAAATGATTACGATTTTATTTCGACAAATATCTTATAATACGACATTGACTTATTAATTAATGTGATGACCCGTATAAGGAATTTGCACAACGTTATATTCGCGATTGGATTCAAATTGTAAAACTCAAACTTGGGCAGTAATTATTTTGAAAACTATACGGATTTATTTTTGTTTTCTCCCTCTTTACAATTTTTGATTTCGATTTGCAATTTGGTAGTTGAATTACATAATGAAGTTAATGTTAATTAGTTAATGAAACAAATAGCTCAAACGACAATCATGCCTGATGATAAGCAGCCGAAGAAGCAGACTCCTTGCTCTTGAAATCTGACCTGAAGAGATATTAATAATCGATCTATTTATATATAAAAACATTCTTGTATTTGTTAGTAACGCATGATGTCCGGAATCATTAGAGATGTTTTACCAAGATTTAGAATATAGGTTATTTCTGTTCCCTGTGTATAAGGAATCTTGGAAACAAGAATATTAATGTTGTTTTTGATCATTTTAGAAGGGAAAATCTAAAAATAAAAGGTCAAATATATATATTTTTTAGGATTTTCGTTAAACTCCATTGCTTTGAACTTTAGCATCATAATTAATGAAGGGATGCACACATGTCAATCACAGAGAATTTTAATTTGATTTACTTAGACCTGGGACGAACCCAGCGAGAGAGAAAATGAAGTGACGCGATATAGATCATTGCTCTAATGGAACTAGCTGTGAAGTGAATATAAAATCGACAGATTTATTTTTGTAGATCTTCTCTTGCATTTAACAAACATGCCAACTAAAATTCATTCAATGGATTAAAACTTCCGTTGAAAATTTGGCGTAATTTCAGAATGGTGTTGGATAAAGTTACGCTTAAATAATTGAATTACGTAAGAGCTGACTTGGGTACGGTGAAAACATATTTCGGATCTGTCGATATCAATTTGAATTAAAACGAAATCGTGCGGTAAAAAGCAACAATGACTCTCGACATCCCTTCGTTAAGTAACATTAATTATGTTCAATTAATTAATTAAATTATAGTAAATTATTTAATACTAACAATAGTATGAATGGCTTAAGAAATGGATAAGATGTGCATTCTTGCAATAAATCACAAAAATGAAGACGCTATGCGGCGAAATAATTTCGGTAACTACACCAATGGCAATAAGGAAACATCAGCCACATAACGACGCCGGCAATGGTAATAAGATGGTAACGTTCTAGTACCAGGTGTCGAATGTTAGTTCATCGGGCCAGAAGAAAAGCCCTCCACATGAATAAAACATTTGGTGATTGTCACATTTGAAGCTCCCCAAGACCGTGTCGTTTGAATAAAACACTTGGAAGATGTTCCATCTGAACTTTTAGTCAAGGCTACTTTAATGCTCCGGAGATGACACATTTTCCAAGCGCTTTATGTAAATTACATTTACAATTTCAATTGCAATTTTTCTTCTCTGATCTGACAAGTCGTTATCATGACCATCAGCTGTTAGGTAAAATAAGATCGAAATCAATAAATATATGGCGAAATCGAAACAACAAAAATTGACAATAAATGAATCAATGTATATACATCGACGATGATACACTTGTAGAGTGATATATCAGTATATGAATTAAATGAAGACAATCCTTATAAGGAGCATATGTACTGCATTCTTCCGTAAAATTGCTATTGGTGAATGCTCTTATTATGCCTATAATAGATTACTGTTGCGTCGTCTATAATGATACCTCAGGATATTTAAATAAAAAACTAACCCGTCTCCTTAATGCCTGCCTTCGATACATTTATGTAATCCGACGGGATCAACACATCACGTCTTATCGTATTAAATCTAAATCGTTAACTGTAACCTCAAGAAGAAATGATTTCCTCGGATCCTTATTATTCTCAGTATTTTCCTCTGCCACTCCATCCTATTTATTCAATTTATTCCCATTAGTCCCAGCTGATATTCGCCGTTCAAATCGTATCACCTCTACTTCCAAATGCATCATTCCAACCCTAGGCATTAAACTGTGGGAGTCCTTATACCGAAGGATATTCGTAATTTGTCCTCTATTGGGACCTTCAAAACTTATCTTTTACAGTATTTATCATCTCTAAACAACTAAAATATTGCTAAGTATAATTCAATTAACAATTCTGTGTCCTCATCATCTGTCTCAGATTTGGTTACGGTACACTACTATCATATCGGGATTTACTTGAGAAGTATAATTATCTATAATCTTTTGTTAGTCCGCCAGATTTGAACTATATAACTGTAAAAATTTTTTCTTGCGAAATTATTTCTTTGTTTTGTTAATCATAAATACACAATTTGTTGCCACAAGGATTTTAAATCCATTGCATAATAAAAACCTAACTAACTAACTATATATGACACCTCTATTGTCAGGTTGGAATATCTTCGAAGGCTGAGATAATGAAAATTAAGAATAATACATTATATATGTGAGATATTCCATGCCAAATTTACCGGTCGAAAGTGTGACCCTTCCTCACCATATTTTCGAAATTTTATGTCGTTTATTTTTTAATAAAGGTCAATCACGACTTTTTTCCAGAAGCTTTTTAGACAAAGCAAAATTCTGAAATTCGTAAAATTCGTAAACGTCATAAAAGTTACTGATTTTAATGAATTTTGCAGTGAAATTTTTTTTCGAATCGTTAAAAAGCGGTTTGGTGAAATATCGTTAAAAATAAACCACAATAATTTTTTTTGTCGTGTACATCACGTTCGAAAAATCGACAATTTTGTAGAAATACTCTCTCGGTGTTCATAAATATGCCCAATTTTTTCAGGGCAGGCAGAGTTCAGTTTCTAAGGCTTTGCTTAAATTTATTTTCTTTTTCTTTAATATTTTTAGGCAGTAAAAATTTTGTTCGAAAATATCATATATCTAAAAATATCATATATCTAAAAATATAGCCATTGGGATGAAAATTTGGCGATTTTTCAAATTTTGCTTCGTTTAAAAAACTTTTGGAAAAAAATGTGAAAATAATCGCGTTTGAACCTTTCATTAATGATTTAACAGTTTTGAAAATATTGTCGAGGGTCAGATTTGTGTTTGATTTGGTATATAATGCCTTATCTGTATCTTTCGTAGTGTATACGGTGTAGATACTCCATCAAAACTTCTGAAAGGACCATTCCGAAATCTTATAAACCTTTGGCAAATTGCCTCTAGTGGTCGAATCACCACATTGCATTTTCTGAACTTTAGGTCACTGCAAAAGATGTTGGCCTGAATACGTATTAAATAGTATCTTGAATAATGTCGGAAAAATATATATGGGTATAACTCTGAAGAAATTATTACCATACATATTGGGGTGTTTATATTGGAGAAATTTACATATATACAAGTATAAATCATTGCTTCGTCATCAGTCGAATATGGGAGTAGCCATGAAATATAGACTTGTGTGAAGCCCTGAGCAATTATCCCATCATTCATCCTATTGTGCTTATGAATATGAAGAACGAAAACTTTCACTAGTAGAGGGTACAGCGAAACAACTCAACCATGTTTGTTTCTGAATGAATCTAAAAAATACTAATCTAAAAAATAACATCACAAAATGAAATTGTAAAGCTTTTCTGTCCCAGTTTTAAAGTTGACGTGCCTATATCAATCCGGAGTGATTGATACATCTCCCTGCTATATGCAGTATATGCACAGATTGTGACAGACGAACGGCGGAATGTAACCAGCATTATTCAGGATACGACGACGCAATGGGCTTGTTGCTACTTTACGCGCGTGCATGCATGCAGAAACGCACGTACGAACATATAAGCGACACTTGTCAACCGATCGCTTGTCGTCATAGCCGCATAAAGCATACGGCTGATAAAGCATCCATATTTGCACCCAGGTATAGCCGTGCTGTGTTCGCTCGCAGCTCTCGTTGAACAACAACGGCACCCTCCGTCACATCCACATTCGTCCGATCGTTTTCCACGCGTTACTGCAGCCCATCGATTTAATACGCGTATGGAAACTGACGAGCAACGGTTCATTGCTACCAGAACTGGGTTTTCACACGATTCCCAGATTTGTTCGTCCATTCCCCATTGAATCCGTACCACTTCGAGATATAACGTAGCTCTGTTGTTAAAAGGTATACGGCAAGGAATTGCGAGCAAATGTCATCAGTCGATTATTATAGTTGGCTAAATATTTGTAGAATATGAATTATGATGAATGCATATTTTGTGCAAAGTGAAGGGAGCACGTCTTACGTAATTTATTGATTGGTCATAAACAGTCCGCAAATGTAATAAGAATATTAAGCGTCTTTGTGGGGTTAATCGAAATGATAGGAGCCCAGTTATTGGAAAATGGAAGTTACGCTTGTAATCCGACAACTGACATCAGATCAATATGTGAATGATTTCTAAAGGTCTTCACACTAGAAACTCTATTTTGATGTTGGGATTCAGTTGCTGGATCGCCCTAAATATATTTACAGATGAATGGTTCGCTAGTGGTCCGTCTCTAGTAGAGATTGAGTAAAATTATCGAATAACAATATATATACTATTCGTATTGATTTTACGAGATATATATCTGCAGCTAACTTTGAAAGATTATAACAACAATTAATTAGATTGAAATTTATAAAATCTCACATGATTATCAACCTTGTATAAAGATATTTAAAATCGTAACGTATCAATTAACAATATACATAATGGACAAAATATATGATCAAAAAGGCTCAATTTGGCTTGGTAGTAATTTTTTAATTTGCGTATTTTATAATGAATATTATGTTTCGTCGACGTTTCATTTTTATTCACGCAGTGCATTTATTCGATGTAAGCGACTGTAGTTTTCAGCGTGAAAATTAATCCTGATGCAATAGATTTATATTTTTCATTACCTTCATGAATCGTCGATATTTGATATTATGTCATGCCAATATTTGATTGATATTAATTAAACCAGAAACAACTTTCGTTTGATGAGAATGCAGTACGAAGTTACGCAATCAGATAATCATAAAATCACACGAATTGATTAAATGCAATCGGTATAAATATCGGCAGAATGGACAGGTGGGAAATTTATTAGTTTATATTAGGAAACATCATTGAATGACGCTATACATTGCCATACACAAATCTGGAGTTCTAATTAATTTTCAATATCAATAATAATGTAATATACGGAATAATTAGCTTAGCGAAATCGTTTACAATATCAGTTATTATGAAAAATTAAATATTTTATGATTCATACATTAATTTCGGAATGTTGTCATTATATTAAATAATAAACGAGGGACTTCGCCGCCATCCGCAGTAGGAGGCTCCGCCCTCTGGATCCCTGGTTCGTATACTGAAAATTTTAAAGTGAAATCTGCAATATAAGTTGAGAAATGTGATATAATCAATGATTAGGTTGTCCATTATTAAGTTATGGTACGTTGAAATATAATTAAGGAATTATCAATATAATAAGGGAATAGCTCGGAATACAAATTCGCAATTCGAAAAAAAGTCACAATAATTTTTTATACTGACTCGAATATTTCGACCATATGATCATTATTATCGACCAAAAATTCAGAATGGTACACACGACTGTTAGTCATTCTTAAAATTCTTAAAAGTAAAAAAGTATCTCGACATCTAATTAGTCGATTAAAAAAAAAACATTCATCGCGTTTCCGAGTTCGTTATATGGTTGTGAAACGTGGACGTTTGATAAAAAATGAGGAATAATTTTTTTCCCAAAGTGACCAAATTCAATACTTTGTCCGGCTTACGATGCGGGTCCAAGAAAATTCCATATTGTAGTAATAAATTTTGAAGAGTGTCGACATATCGATGATCAACGTTCATTTTTTTCTGTTCTCTTTCATATTTTCTATTAGGTTGATTTGTAAAATATAATGACTATACATTATAGAGAGCTTCACAATTTCGAACCCTCTCTCGATTTCTTATTCGACAGTGAATTGAATAACAAATAGAGGGTTGTATGCTGAGTAGTACAATGTTAAAATAATATTATCCGCTATGAAACTAAGGTAGAATTGTATTATCAAGTAAATTCAAGTGGTCTGTGAGGATCTTCCAAAAAGTTGAATCATTATTATTCTTAGAAAATCATGAAAATGATTTGCACCTCTGTTATTTATTAAAAATATGAAAAATTTCAACTCAGATAAAAATTGAACTACAATAAAAAAATATATTTTCAGTAAAAAGTCTCCGTTACTGAATATAGTGCACTCGACTGACATCGACACTATTTATTTATATTGATTCGTATTCTACGAGTAGAAAAGGCGACCAAGAAATAACATGTATCGATTATATTTATATTTTATTTCAGAATCATGATTTGATCAACGGTGAAAATTTCGTTTATGGTCAATTATGCATATATATTGACATGACCAATTAAGAATGAGTATTTTCCATGTGAACTCCAGCGTCTTTGATGCGGCCTGATTCCATTCATTTCAAATTCCAGTTAAATTCCAAGTTCTAAGGAAAGCGTATTGAATGTCAATAGTGCAAAATGCAAGTTGAAGTCAAATATTGAAGTCTTAAGCTCGCTAAACGTCTTTCAACTTAGCATCGGATGATTACGATTCTATTAATCATCAACTTTCATGAATATTGGAAATTAACACATTTTTTCAATAATCATAATCATGTCCATGTAAATAATAACTTTCGTCAATTCACTTTTACTTTAACCATATCAACAAGTATTTGTTTTCAAAATAGTACGCGGTATATAATTTACATTGAATATTTCGAAATAATTGCACAATTAATTTTGCCATACATAATGCGTATAGCATTAATTAAAATGAATATTCGGTCATTTAATTGGTACTTAATGATTCCAGCATACCGTGCAACAATAGCAGCGCTTGCAGTTTTGATATCACATTACATTATTGCAGAACTGTTGTCTGAAGTTGAAAGATCGAATAGATGGCTAAATTGGCTCGATGAACCGTGTAATTTTATTCGGCACAAACAGAACCATGCAACTAACGTTCGTTGAAATTGGTTTTCGCTCACACGAGGCGAACACGTCGTTTTCAACGTATTCTCTGAACCTTAATCGGAGTGTCACGAATACCTATTATCATTGTTATTTTCATTCATCGGCGGTATCAGCTCTTATACCCTAAGCGCCATGTCGGTTTTGCTTTATTTTGGTCAAAACTACGATTTAACGCAAACCTTAATAAAAATTACTTAGATTGTTTTTCCATGCTATAATGTTTCGAAATTAGAAATTAGAAAAAGAATACAGGATCTAAGAAAAATCGAGAACTAATTAGGTCTTGTATGGGAGGAGGTCAAAACGACGCAAGGATTATTATTGAAAACAATATTGTATAAGCTGCAAATCATTTTGCAAATTATCTGTTCTTTCCTTGAAATGTATTTTTCTTTCGATAACGAGCGACTGACTTTTTTTTTTACATGTAACTGGAATTATGATCTACGCTATCTGCTTGAAAAATGAGCATACTTCCATCCTCGACATAAATAAGAACGTTGACTGAGAGTATGCAATTTTCGCGGTTGCCGCGGATGAGACAGAAAGTGATACGAGAGGAGGTCGATGAAGAGAGCACTGAAGATAAAACTGGGGGGGGGGGGGGGGCGGGGCCGGGGGCGCCGGTCGGGGGGGGCGCGGGGGGTGGCCTGCCGAAATGGTGCGCGGGGCGCGGGACAGCAATGGGGACGGCAAAGCAATTGTGATCTTGGCGTGAAAATGAAAAGGAGGTTAAGAAAATGATACTGGGACTATCGCTACGAGCCAGCAGTACTACCCAGTTACTGGCTGAGGAACGTGTGCAGTTTTCCAGTAGCATGTATTCGATTGGCACTTGGAGCGAGTATATAGATCGATCTTGTTCTTTTGCTAGATCCATTCCCCGTAACTCTTGCTCGGTTGTCTCGGTGGAAATCTAAATTTATTGCTGATTCGAGCTTGAAACTTATTTTGTACTGTTGCCGAATTCAAAAAATGCTTGACAAAATTTGTCACTTTAATAAGTCCCTCGTCCCATATGTCAACTGCGAGCTTAAATTGAGGACATTATCGGGTCTGTTGGGAGCGTTTAATTACTTGGTGTAATTAAGTCGGGACGCGAATATGGTGCAATTGAGATGAATCGCTTTTACAGCCGCTCGTTGATACAAATTACATTCAATTTAATAGTCGTCACGGTGGAACATTTATATTATTTTCCAAGTATTAAAGATAGATTAACATATTATTCGAACTTTGCCTATGGATATTGCAATTTCCCTCAGGAAATGGATTCTTTATTAAGTTAGAAAGTGAAGATATGCTATAGAATTAAATGCACTGTAACTCAGAAAATAAAGTATAGTGAACAACTAACGTTCTACGTGCGTGTCCTTCAACGAGATTAAAAATGTCGTAAAGTAAGAATGGGTGTTTATCCAGGCACATCAATTTTGAAGACTGAAAAAAATAAGAATTTACAAGCATTGTACAAATTTCAAGAATATACATGCGCACAAAAGGGAGAAGTGTCCTATCATCCTGCATACCTAGTCTCACCTGAGTCTTTTAATACAGAATCTTTCTTGCATGACGAAGGTTTTTGAATCCTCAAAATCAAGTAAATAGGAGACTGTGAATGTATCTATTTTCTTCCGTCTTAAAGCGGATCTACACTTTAATACTGAATTCAATTATTAACGGAGGTAAAATTAGATTGGATATCGTTTCAGCAGTTTGCTGGTAGTTTTTACCTTCCCCGAAGTTCTGCTTTCAATATATAGGACTCTTTTCAATTACATTTTACTTTTAGTAATTTGATGATTGGTTTGCTCGAAAACAATAGCACTGTCAGAGAGTATGTTTATTATAGAAATTGATGTTTGCCTTTGCCTGGCAGGAACAGGTGCCAAGCCTCGTGTTACTCGTACCTCATATATATAGTTAAACTGCTGCTGTTCGTAACACTGGTCATTAAAACACAGTCGTGAAACAACTGATATGATACAAATTTAGGTAATGGAAAGCTTCACAAAACGTAGTGGTATACCTATACCCTTACGGAAATGTACACCAAAAAATATTGTTCGGGGTCCGAGATGACACCCAAGTCGGTGTAAACACTAAAAAAATGGGTGTAAACACTAAAAAAATTGGGGTTTACCCCAATTGGGTGTCATTCATTACAATAAAATATGAGAAAATAACGAGTTTTCTATTATGTTTTATTGTATGTACATTGTTTAGGATTGTACGTATTCAAAAATAGTTTAGACAATGGATCATCTATGTAAAGGAAAATAAATCCACCGTTCACCGTTACAGACGGATTGTAAAAAGAATTGTAAAATTTATCCATAAGAATCCACAAGAATGTAAAGATATTACTACAGATTTTTACGCGTTCCACTTTTGCGCTATTCATTAGAGCGATTAATCACATTTCAAGCTTGGATGAGATATTGGCCAAAGGCATCCAAGACAATAAATGATATGGTATGTCATTCTCCAAGACGTGTTTTGGTTAGGCGATAGGGTGAATATATTCCAGAAATTTTATATATAAACACTATACAAGAACGAGTTTCATTTTGAACATATACTAAGCTATGAATGAAAAAATTACAATTTTTCTCATGATGAAATTTCCAAGAAACATTTTGTAGTCTGTTTGTAATACAAATTCTCCAAAATTTCGAATTCAGTTGGATCGAGCGAAAATTCACATGTCAAATTACTAAAATAACTCTTTTAGATGTTATATTTCAATTGACTATTACAGTTAGATAGGTAATATAGATATATATCCCTGTATAGTCGATTTAAATATAACATCTAAAAAAAAACTGCAGAAGTAGTTCACTTGATACTATTTGATAATTTGAATTTCCCTACCGCTGTCTCGAAAAAGATTTCGTAATGGATTTCCACATATGTTTATGACCAAATCATTTCTTTCTTTTTATAAATATAAATAGTATAGTTTGCAACGATATTTGCCCTTTTAAAGACGTAGAAAAACATTGGCACAAAATAATTATTAATTTCGTAAACACGAACAGAGCACTTTAAATATTTGTCAAGTGTTTTTGTCACCTATAAATAATTTACTCAAAATTGAAGCGATAAAAGCAGAAACATCAATAAATTTAATGATCAAACACTTGATTGAGAGAAGTTGAGTTATAATTACGTGAAGTACACTTTCTGAACGTCAATAACTGTAATACCCCGCACTTGCGCCCTGGATGTCACAATGTTTAAATGAGAAAGAAATAAACCCAAGTTACCGAAGGTCCGCTTATTGTTGCATCATAATTATCTTGCGAATGGCATTTCGGTTTATTTTATAATAAATTTTGATAATCAACAGGTATATTATATATTACAGAATCGTTTAAAAGCATGCGTGCTTTTTATTTTCGAAATCTTCGGCTGTAAATTTATTGCTGATCGAGCTCTTAAGATAGGTTAATTTAATGTAGGAATAATTGTGATATAGACCATAGTATAATAAGACAAGGTATATCATTCCGAAGATGCGCAGTACGCGACCAATAGAATTTTTCCTGTTCGGAAGGCGAGGCTGACACAAATATCGTATATTTACTTGCAATTCTTGCGTAATCTTTCTCACTCACCGAGCTTCGAGACAGGAAAAATATGATTGGCTGACAAAATTTTTTATATGCGCAATGTTATACCTCTTCTTATTATACCATGATATACACTAGAGTAATTGTAGAAACAAGGAGACCTTTCAGTTAACAAGTTCCATGTTACTGTGTCAAAAGTTTTTTTTTTCAATTTATAATTGAACTATTCGGCTCCTTTGAGTGACATAAAAATTAATTTATAGAAAATTTTTTCGGAAAAACATAGTCTATAAAAAAAAGTGTTATGTTTTTGACTATTACTAAGAAAGAAGTTCATTTCTTAAAATGGAAACAAAACAATATAAGTTGACAAGATATGATTATTTTAATGACATAATACATTAAAGTTTAATTTTTAGAAAATATATGAGATTTTTCATAATGTCCTATATTTATACTTTATTATTATCCTTATAAATTGATTTCATGTTTACAATATTTTCATATTTTAATAGGTTAATAAATTATTTATCGAAATGTTTGAATTGTTTTTGAAATTTAACATTTCTCTAGGCAATAAATGTGCTTTCAGCTGTAATTTATTAGTTGGGAATAACTTTAAACGATCCTATAAGCATCCTATTGCGACTGCTATTCAAATCTTCACTGTTAGAAATGTTCGGAAAATTCTGACATTTTTCGGTTACCACAGGAACTTAATGTTACAAAATCAGGTTACTGAATACAACATTCAGTAACATTTTTAGTAATTTTACTAAATCTTTCTTAAAATTACGAAAC
>JAPYZR010006402.1:0-23026 GCA_030522945.1 Trichopria nigra
GAGACTCACTAGTACTACAATTTAATGAAGTTTCAAAAAAATCGGAGACATCCAAATTTTAGGCGGGTACACTTGGCGAATTTTGCCCCATATATAGATGCATATAGATTTCACTACTCTGCGCAAAAGCCTCACTGTTACCTTGGACATAGAGAATATCATAAAAAGTTGAAGTAGTAAACTCCTGTGCAGACTAGACAAGGGAAAAAACATCGAATCGTAAGTGGCAAGCCATCGATCTGGTCGTCCGAAAAGTCGCTCGTAAAGCTTTGAATGATGTAATATACATCCTCCATGCCAGAGGCAAAGGTCAGATCTTATCACGACGACGGTACATCAACCGATTCACGAGCATCTTCAAACGTGCAATTGTCACAAAGGGCCGAAGTGTGCGATTCGTATCTAAAGACCACAAACAAAGTTACAAAAACGCTGGGGGACAGATTGATACCCATGTGCATAGATAAATGTGAGCGGGAGGATACGGGGTGTCGGGGAGAATATAGATGGACAAATAGATGGAGAGAGCGAGAGTGAGAAAGAATGCGATAACAGCAGCTGAGCAGTTGTGGTTTAGTTCATGCCCGGGCAAGCTTCGGCTTTATAACGACTAATACACGCGAATACACGCACATATCACATGCGGTCATGTATGCGTTTGTTCTGGGATTTGCACCCAAGTTGCTAGGCAACGGCACAGCGACGTCACGCGTGACGTCACAGCTGCGCGCTGCCCGTGCGCGACGCCTCGTGACTTTTTCAAAAGTCACACTGAATGCCGGATACCGTATCCTGATGCCGTCATCGTGCATCTGTGTGCGGGCAAAAGCACATACCTCCAACCCTCACAGGACATTGCGAATCATGTTTCTCGTACTATATTTCCCTTGAAATGCGCTTTCGCGAAAGATCTAAAAGAAGCATTCTTTCAGCTTTACAGCTTTGATAAAGACCAAGAGAAGGACATTTTTATAAATAGTATGCTTTTGTATATAATCCGCTTTGAAATGACAATTTAAATAATCTAGTAAAAATTGGAATGTTCGAGGGGTGTACGGGCCCATATATAACACCTTAAACATTTTGAACATATTTGTCTGCCACATTGGGTCCGACATTTTGAATTTCAGAAATTTGACGTACGCATTGGTATCAGCGTCCCCACAAATCTCTGCATACAATTTTTTGTAAAAATTAAAAAGATTTGAAAATTTTCATCCGCCATATTTGACCCGCCATCTTTAAGTTTGGAAAATTTAACAATAGATCAGCAACCCAAAAAACTAATGAATTCATTTTCAGAAGAAATTTGTTATTTAAATCGTTGGAAAATCGAAAAAGGGATCACATTTTCTTCACTTCATTACTTCACTTCACAACGACCTCCTCCTCCTCCAATTTTGATGAAAAATTGATAACCTATATCAGAAATGACAGCCGAAAACTGAAAAAAAAAATCGTCAGTTTGGGACATAATGGGTTAGTAGATTCCTAAAATAGAACTTTTATCGACGTTTTAATGAAATTGGTTCACTGATATTCGTCTTTCAATTTTCAATCGATAATACAAGAATGTCATACATAATACGAGAATGTCATAGATAATCCTGAGAAATCGAAGTTTTCTGCAGATGCTTTCCGATATAGCAAATGTTATCCTCGGGATATCTTAAAAATGTTTTAAGTATAAATATGTAGATCATATATTACCTCCTTACACTTCGCAGAGTGATCACTGTAGAAATAGTGAAAAGCATGCCACTATTTCAAAATTGCCTTTCAATGTTTATGGATTGTTAATTCTTCGACTCATTCAAAAATAAAGCGAAATTTCACTCCAGAAAGTATAAAATATCACTCTTAACCCTATTAGACACAGCCGGACACTAGTATCCAACCTAAACTTTTAGAGTTTATAAATAGTTATCTAAAAATTTTATATATATATACAGATTTTTAGGGTCGCTGATTACGCATTCGAAGTTAACGTTTCAAAATTCAAAATGAATGAATCCAACATGGTCGATCAACATTTTGAAAAATTGTATATTTTTCTTAAAATTGGTATATAAGTGATTTTGATCAGTCATATTGCATCCGACATTTTGAATGTTGAAAATTTGATAGCGGATTCGTAATGAACGAAACCAAAATCCATTATATACCACAGTCCTTAAATAAATTAAATAAATTCTTAAATAAAACTCTTTTGAAGAGCGATAGAATTCTCACATTTCCTGGGTCAAATTTACTGCAAGAAATTCAAAGAGAAACCAGATTTTGATGTACTCAATATTCACCATATTTATTCATATTACAGCAAAACCTCATATATAAACATCACTTTAAAAATATTTTGTTCTTTTATTTCGAAAAACATGAAAAAATTTTGAATAAATGCTTCAAAGTAATCAATCTTTTAAAACAGAAATTTTAAATTGTTCATTGAAGTGAACTTTAAAAAGTAATTTAAAATATTTACTCCCAGAGTAACGAATGTCCAGAAAATTTAGTTTTTTGTTCTGAGGGTTGCCAAAACTCAGGAATATTACAATTTAAAAAAATGAGTTATTTTCAATTATCCTGAACTTATAATTGAAACTCGTTCTGAAAATAAAAATAAATTTTCTTACGAAAATGTAAACTGAGTTTTCTTCTATTTAAAGTATACATTTAAAGAGAACGGGTTCTTCGTGTAGATGCATACAATACCCTCGAATGTTATCATATTTCCCGTGAATAAAATAATTTCGCACAATATTCTCAAAATGCCATCTGGCATCCCAGTAAACGAAAAAGGATTGGGAGGTCAAATTTTGGATTAAAATGGATTGGGAAGTATTCATCGGTATGTAAAATAAATCCATCTTAATAATTCTGAATCCTTCCTAATCCAAATTTTGAACATTCATTTTATTAATGTTTTTATTTTTTAAATTTAAAGTAATTACACTACTTACACTATATATATAAACTACACTGACGTATAGTTATCAGCAAAATAATGCTTAACTTTTTACGTATTACGTAATCATTATTTACTTAGTACCGGTGTATACCAATCAGTAAAACTTTATGTCATAATCGTAAACGATGGCATTTGCGTGAAATTTCAAACAAACAGCTGCACAGCGTTTAATCTGCCCCTCAGGGAAATACCGACATTCTGCTTATATAACGCGCTCTTCCCGCCCGGTATCCCGGGCGTTTCCCCTTTCGCCAACCCCTTCGTCATTCGACGAGGGGTATGTGGGTTATGACGTGCAACGGTGATCTCACGATGTGGGTTATTGCGTTTAACGCATACAAGTGACCACTTGCTGTATCAAATTACTGGTATCGTTCGCTATACTTACCGTTGATTCCGTTGTTCCTGTATGTTCATCTTATAATATAATATTGACACACAGAAATCCAATTTCATCCCTTTCGTTGAAAAGACGGAGCTTTCAAATTAGTTTTTCACAACTTTTATAAAATACACTTTTAATATAGAGTAAGATTAATATTAAATTTTCTTGGAGAGCTTCTTTCATTGGCACTGAGTAATTTAAGAATATGCAAGAAATCATTTTTACGGATTTGATGTCATCATAAGATTATTTTACTATTGTACGTGTAAAAAGTGCATATACCTCTATAACTAGAAATCAATTTTTGGACATCAAAGCTACGTAAATGTTTGCAAAATTAAATACCTATTATAACATCTTCAGGATACAACTTGCGAATGTGTTAGATTTCATGTGAAGGGAATTAATGAAATTGGTATTCGCAAATATCTGATGAAAGACGGACAAAAGTAACATAAGATATCGACATCTACTTATGACTGAAAGTTGATTCAATAGTTATTACGATGTGAATATTATATATATATGCACTGTGTTGCGTTCATATAAAATTATTAAATCATTCAACATGATGTAATGATTCCACTATAAAATCTTATTTCGCAACTACTTTTCGTCAAAAGGTAAAACATTTACGGACTTTGCTTGAAACTGCATTGAAAGTTTTAAAAGTTTGGTACGCGATTTAACTTGAGTATGCAGCCTTGTCAGTATGTATAAGGTGCATCGTAGCCAAACACTTTACATTTATACATCACAGTTCTGAACAATCAACGGAGTTTAAGTTCTATCATTTGAAGGGAAATTATTTTCTTCTGCATGTATTTAATAAGCACCCGTTATTTGAATTATTTCGGAATCAAAAACATATATACTCATCCTGATCTTCAATATCACGATATTTTCAGAAATACAGCACAGGTGAAAAATTTCCCTCTAATATAATTTATTTTATTTATTTATTTATTTATTTATAAGACATAAACGGGCAATAACACCCTTACAAACAAAGAGAGAGAGAGAGAGAGAGAGAGAGAGAGAGAGAGAGAGAGAGAGAGAGAGAGAGTATTTGAATAAATTCATTTGTTTTATAAAAACTTTATTTTCAATAAATTATAGTTTAAATTCTGTTTAACAATAATCGTTAAATTATGAAAGAGAACGTCAAAGTTAGAAATAATTAATATAAAAACGATCGATCTATATTCTCCTTACAAAAACTCACTCTACCTGTGCTTATATATAAACACGAGGAAAGTATAAATATGCATATTTATATTCAATAGCAGAACACTTCAAAACAGATTAATAATTGTTTGTCAAATTTTTTTTTTGCACTAAAGCATTGATGCTATAGTGAAACATATATTAAGTTAAACGTTAGGAATTACATTACAGATGATCCAGCATTTTATGATTCATTATGTCCCCTTTTGACAATATTGGCTTCCTGCTGGTCATATATCCATTTGACGTTAGGGGTTAGAGTTTATATACATTTTTAATAATAAATGTTATCAAAAAATGTGTTAATAATGTTGTTTATTTTTAGAACTTGTAAATAATGAAAAGAGGTTATTTAACTTCTTAATCTTTTCATTTTTAAATTAAATCGACCTCAGATTCATTATCTTTTCTATAATCGGGAATTATACGTGGAAATTGGATACGATGCCATGTAAAGTCATCTTGTTTGCTATGAAAATTTCTTGTTCGATTATCGGCTTTTCCAACCAGGAATTTCGGCATATCACGAATAGCGCTCGGACGCTTGCTGGCACACTTGCTAAGCTTGCTGGCAACTTGGATAGCGTGTCTACACTTTCGGATAAAAGACAATATATTTTATACTATAATATGTACAGCCATGCGATGATCAAAACTTATGTGCAAGTTAATAATTTATTGCGTGCCTAAAATTTTGCCTGAATTTAAATATAATATACACCAGTGAGTATTGAATAATACATATTCAATATTCAATACTTTATATTTTAACGTTAACGTGAGCTTATAATTTATTCCCAATTTCTTTTACGTAACCTGATTTTGACAGTGTGTTTATGCTGTAGCAAAATCCCATGAAAATGTCAATTATCTTATACCATTTTTCGTATGAAATAAAATGAATTAGACATTGTTGTAAAAAAATGTTTACTGAAACTGAATTCGATATCTTAGCCATAATTCTTTGGCAATACCAAATAAAATTTAGTTAAAAGAGCGTTGCTGGGTGAACCTTAGTTAATCTGTTAAATTATTGAAATTAGAATTGGCTAAAACGGTGATATTTTGTCTCATATTGGTAATAGTTTTGGAATTGTAGCAAATTCAGGATTTGATAAACGCGTCACACCATTATCGCGTCGTCGTGCTAATTTTCGTCATCATCATCTTAAAAGGTAGTCATAACTAGAAAGTGCCGAGCAATTCGTTTATTCACCACGTGTTACATAAAGTAATTTTCTCTACAAAATTGATAATTGTATCTGTCTTTTATAAAGTAATAACAAAATTTACAATTAAATTAATATTTTAGGCTGATAAACATTCAATCAGATTTTAAAGCGATTTTTAAAATTTCTACACAATATTATTCAATTCATTCAAACAAAATGTTATTATGTTAAAGTATAAATGTAGTTATACATATTTATTTTGTACATTTTAGAAAATAGATTCTGAAGAGGGCCACAAACAATATAAATAAATATTGTTTATCATTTAAAGATCAACGATCCTAAAATACCAAAAAATTTAGAATTCTTAATATTATTAATTTAAAAAATTTTTGTTAAAAAAATTCTTTTAAATGAACCTTATTTTATATATAAATTTTATAATAAAATTAAATTTTTAGTTTAAATAAATTAAAATTAAATTAATTTTTTGTAAAAAAAATTCTTCAACGAACATACATAAAAAAAAAAGTTTAAATGTTTGCTCCCTCATCCTCCTCCTGCAGACATTAGATAAACCATCTAATTTTACTATATAACAATTTTCTCGTTGTGTACGTATATTACTCTTTTATCAGAGTACATTATCTGCAGTGAGTTCCAATTATTTCCCTTTTGTAAATCGATATCGACTTGTTGAAGTATATAACTTTCAAAATCAATCGGAATACAATTTCTTCGTTCAATAAGAGATTTCCTCCTGTGAGACCGCATTATTCCAGTTATTCCTTTTTAGCATCATTCCGTCTCGCTTTGTAGTAAAGTATAGCGCATCGAAAGAAATTGCGTTTGTATTTATACTCAGTAAAAGATGTTTCGCTAGAAAACGAGACATATGTAGTTTTAGTTTGATAACGTACGTAGCATGAAAAGGTGCGATCCTCGCGAATTTGAAATTCCCCAATAAAAAAGATCGATCCAATGTTAATTTAAACCTTTTAATGGCAATCTCGTATTCCTTCTCACTGAAATCAGATAATATAACGTTGTCGATAAGAAATGAAGCATGGAAGTTGCTGATTTCAAAACTGGGCCACTCCGCCATATATCAATATATACTTTCGTATATTGTACAGATAGTAAAAGAACATGATTTTAAGGTGCGCTCTGGATATTACTATATATATATATATATTAAAGATTATTGAAATCGACGTGTTTAGCACCTTTGTCCGAAGTAGGTCAGTTGATCAAATAGGGGAGACAGAATAATGAGTATATAAGAAGACAATTTTGTGATACGTTTTTTTTACTTTATGACAATAGAAAAGATAAAAAACCACGAAAAGTATTATCTATAGTTAAGACTTTTCTCGTAATTGAGGCATTAGTGAAAAAGCATTGTTACATCAGAGTAGGAAAATCTCGGTAACATCTTTTCTATTTCCTATATATCTACTTCAGTACGATATAACACATTTCAAACTGAAAATAAAATTATTTCCCTGATCAGTCTAAACGAGTATTGGAAACTTGTTCACGTGCATGTGGATTTAATCTCGTATTATGGACACGTTATATATACATAAAAATTTGTACTATTGACGTATTGAAACTCGATTGTAGGTGCATTATAAACTAACAATATATGTTTTACAAAAATTAAAAAAAAAATGTTTTTTAGCATTTATCTTCCGAAAATAGATCACTTAATAAACTCATACGTCAATAAAATTCTTGAGTCAAATTATGCAATAATTTAAAATGTTATGTCAAATGAGAATTGCAATAAACAGCGAGGTATTAACACGTATATATTTATCGGTGACTATTTGCGTAGAATTTTTTTATTTTTGTGTTTGATATTTTATCATAATATATTTAAGCAAGAGGGATGAATTGATTAAATAATAACATTGCAATTTAATGGAAATAAGGTAAAACGGGAACGTTTTAAGGAATGCCGTATAGATGCATGTTTTCATTATTAATAAAGTAAGAAGTGTAAGAGAAAGAGAGAAGTTATTAGTTATGAGACAATGTTTACGTTCTTTAAGGCCTTACAACGGTTTTAGCAAAGTCTCGAGTTTGTTGAGGCTCGTCGTTACCGGTAATGGAGTGGCAAGTAACATTAACCGAGGGCGTGCGCTCCCTGTGAATTACTACTGCATCTTAATTAAACTCCATTGCTTTAACCGAAGAAACAAGTATTTCTGCAATCAGTTCAAATTGCATAATTAAAATCGAAATTGACGATTTTTTAATTAAAACTTTTTATAGAAGGGAAATAAAATGATTTCTGAACTCTATATACATATAAATATATATATGTGTAAGAATTTGATTATACTTATATTGTTTTGCCATGCCATAAAAATATGTAATAATTATAGATGCTGAATAAAGCATTTTTAGAAATTTATGATTTTTCTTTATTTATGTAATTTTAATTTGTATTATTTTGTATTTTTCATAAGTTCAAATTTTTACATTTACTACAAGTTATTATTGGGTTAGCAGAAATATAAAAAAATAAAATTGACCCGAATTTTTAAAATGCATTGCGGAATGTAATCGAGTTTACTTACGGAAACATTTTACGACACTTTTTTTTAAATTTACTCTTCTAGAAAGCAATACAGATGCAAATTTTTCGTATTTCTCCATAATCTGCAAGTGCCTACATATCTTTGAATGCTTGCTTTGAAGTGAATTTTTCTGGAATTCTTCACGGGCGAGAGCTGTGCGAAACCTTCGGACTTTTATATGATACTGCTGCAATAACGATATATATATATATATATATAAAAGTATACCAACTTTTCCGTTTTAACGTTATGATTTCCTAGTTACGATATGCGACAGCAATTTTACAATATAGAAGTAGATAGTTGTTAAAAATGGAATAATAATTTAATGCAGCAAAATTATTACCCATAATAATTTACATTGTTAATGTAAAATGCATTATTAAAAATATTTATGTTACCCTAGTAGAAAGTAAGTAAGTGATATCTTTCTACTTTAGAGCCATTTTTATATATACACTTCAAAACTTAAAATTCTGATGCAGTTTTTCTCTTCAAGAATGTTAAAAGATGCAAATTTTAAAGTAACGAATGCTAAATTTCACCACGAAAGAAGGAGTAATGTGGCATGTACAGCGAATGCTTACTGTACTACAAATATTATACGTATTCGTTACGGAGATTTTAGATTTTTTGTTTTTAAAGTGTTATTTTCAGGATATATTTAACTGCAATGTCCCCCTTAAATATAATTGAGAAAGAATATTGTCTTAAAAAATGGACTTCGCTGAAGTGGTTGTGTTGTTTTATATCTTAACAAATATGCATACACATAGTGACATCTGCACTGCATCCATTCGAAATTTCGCTATGTATTTCACACCCGCCTCTCCCCTATTTTATAGGCATTTTAAATGTAAACTTCTTAATTATGAATTACATAAAAATCCATAGTAAACGAAAATAATGAACTTTTTGAATTTAGATATTAAAATGTAATATTTCGGCTAGAACCACGAAACGACTAAATTTTAGAAATGTTGATTATGTCGTATGCATATATGCACGGAAATATACTATTTTTAGGTGGTTTGAGTTTTGCATTAATAGATATTATCGATTAAATATATATAGTCTCCTGTCAGCAACTTGAAATTTTATTGATTTTGATGCATATTCATAGTAAATTGGATTAAATGCAACTCTGTTAACTAAATTTGATAGAAATAATTAAATTTTGCTAATAATACAAAAACTTCGTTTCGTGAATCAAGTTTCCGCATCAAATGTACGTGATGACAAGATGAGTAATACTAAGGGACTAAGGCGGAAGATGTAATGAGGTGCAAAGCGAACTTTAATCTTGAGACCCGTTATGGTTTCTAGTTGAATTACACTGGTTTACAGCGAAAATATACATTCATTGTCAGTATATTTTTCGTATGCAGTTTGACCCGTTAAACTGGAAATATTTTTATGAATACGTTTACTATGTATGAGTTTCTGTACTTTTCGGAGGTAGCTTCACATTTTAGGCAATATCTCGAATTACAAACGACCGATTGGGTCGCTAGAAATATCACATTAAAAGTATTCGAATCCCCAACGATCATTATGTTCAAATCGATTTCATTTTTGAGCAAATCTTCAACAATTTGAGCACCAGTGGAAAGCATTACTAAAATGTAAAGCTATCCCCGAAAAAAACGAAAATAAATGCATATCTCGAAAACCAATCCATCACATTTTTCCAATGTGATTTTCGAGTTTAGCGGATAAAAATGCGCAGAAAATAATAATGGCATCAAATGTACAGAAATATTTTTATTTTTGTAAACCGATCTTATCGGCCAAAAGTTGTAAAGGCGGAATACTTATATTCGCATGAAAAAAATTTTTTTTAAGTCAGTCTTTACAAAATATGAATCTTCTATTTCTTATCAATAACTAAATCGTATTATACAAGTCTGTCTGAAATGAGGATCTTCATTATCTAAGATATGATGTATCAAAATTGTTTTTGCTGTATTTGACAACTACCAAATGTACATCGATAGATATTATGCATGTAATGACGAAGAACGGAAATTTATTTTCTATAATACATATAATAATAATAATATAATAACATAATAATATAATAACATAATAATAATGGTCTTTATTGACTTATTAAAATTGTATAAATACACTCTCTTAAAAGCCAAAGGGCGAGCCATAGTTAAGTGTTTTCCAGACTTACCCAACATATTGCATACTAGAAACGATATTTTTATCCAGTCGCAATTAAAAACTAATATTTTTTTTTTTAATTGCATTATCGATAAAACTTGTCAAATTAGCGTCTTTGCGCACACACGCACTGGGCGCAAAAAAACCTAGCTGCATTCTACGGGCTAACAATAACGCGAATTAAATAAGTTTCTCCAATTATCCTTGAGCTCTATTTTCTTGCTTTCCATTTTCTTTAAGAATTTGACGAAGGAGAGCAGAATAAGGCAAAAGTTTTCACGGTTGTTATTTCTATTCAAAAAGTTAGGCCATCGACGCAGCGCCCGGAAGTGAATGTCGATTTAAAGTCTTTCCTGGAAGAGGCGACAAGTTCGTCACGACGCAATGAGACGCCTTTGCACAAGTTTGCGGTTAGGGGTTGAATTACCTTTCGACAGTTACATGAACTAATTGACAAACTTCTGAAAGGCTGCCACGATCGGCGTGCGCGTCAAGGTCTTCGATTTGAATCGATCTGTTTGAGGAGTTGCATAAGCGACGTTGAAAATTGGATGAAGTTCCTCCGTCATCTGAAGAATACCGTTTCAAGGACAGTCCTCGAGTGACAAGAACGCTTTTTTCAAAGGCTTCCGTGTACGGAATTATTTTTAGGTATTCACGTGGCTACGATTATACGTCACTGGAAGTCTAGAGGGGTACTTGATGAATGAAAGATATATACATAGTTTTTATCTGAACATTTTGCTGTTTCAATCGAAAAAGAATTACCAAGCCAACAGGCAGCAGGCGTCGGTGCTTTTCGAAGGACTTTTTACATGCAAGATCACGAAATCGGTAAAGGCCAAGGCCGAGTTATTTTTATGTTTAATGAGCCTTGTATATCCCCTGCGATTTGACGATAGGAACTCTTATATAGGAGAACGAAATTTTCTGAATGCTCGAGCAATTTTATTACTTGGCATCATCGTCTACGACATGCCACTGTTTATACGTAGGCCTCACGATATATATATATGGACTTCACAGGTACGAAGTATATATGTATATATATGCGGTGTGTTTGACAAGTTCAAAATGTCAAATATTTCAAATTTTTTCCGGAGCTTCAATTAGGTAGAAAAATGAAAATGATATTACATAACAATTTCATCAAATCTCGAATATATATATATAACTATACAATTGGTTTTGTAGATTAATTTTGTGGATATCTTTATTATGAGCTATCTGAATTTTACCTCTTAGCAAATATGGCGTTTATATAATGTATATGAATTATAACGTGAAATGTAAACCATCATTTGGTTCCATTGTTAAATAAAATAGAATCTAAATAATCGCAAGAAAGGTGTTTGCTATCGCACATAGTATGATGTGAAACTATTGTTAGATTTAAGAAGATAGTGGTCTAATGTGAAATGAGAGTATATGATAGAGAACATAAGTCGATAAACAACATTTCTTTTTGAGATTTATTTTTATAAACGATATATCCTACCTTTCCTCAATTAATAAATAGTTTTTATTGCAAAAGCAATAAATGAAATATTTCATATTCATATTTCATTGATATCTTTTTCGACGATTTTTGAAAGTCAACAGAAAGAACTATTAAAAATGTAGTTTATATACAATATGAAAATAAACTGAAATCGAATGAGAAGATAACGCAAATCATAGCAAAACTTAAAGGTTGCGTCAAACCTGCGAATGTATGAGTTCATAAAGCAATGTGTACCTTTGGGAAGGTTGTGAGATATTGCGAGGTCTGCAAAAAGAGGATCAAGTAATATTAAGTTTCTATATTACTCTCTCCTTTACTCCACGGACTCTTCTCTCTCACGCTTTTCTAGTATAAAGAGCCTGAAAGTGAGCGACGTATGAAATATATATGTTAAATTCTAAATAACAAAATAATAAAATCAAATTCTAAATACGAGAGTGTGAAATATGAGAGATTTTTTAATCATCCTATCTAGTATAATAATTTTTATTATTAAAATATGCCCGTTCACCTCTTTTCGACTTAATCACAGTTTGAAAAATGTTCTATAGAAAATAAGAATCGTTCTTCTTCTGACAGAAGATCAAAAAGTAAAAATAACGGTTTGAAGATTTCCTATTCAATTACCTTGAATCGAAGTCACTATTCATTGTGTCAATAACTAGAAAGAGTGCATTCTGCACGAGCGAAACGATTTTCATTTCAAGCGAGAACCGTTGGGTACTCCATCACATTACAATAAAATGTTTAAATGAACTGATTGCAGCTTTTCAGCAACGCGAGTTGCCATTACTACATTACTCACGAAAATGTTGCTCATTTTATAAACAAAGTATTCGACCGGCGAATGGCGATATCGCACTTGACTTGACTTTTAAAGAAAACATTCTATAGCGTGGGCGAAAACTTATAGTAAACGATACAAAAACTATAGTTTTCTATATTTTGTTACATTGCTTTCGCAATAAATTTTTCTAATTTATCTCCGATTCTATCTCAAAATTAGTCCATTGTATCGAAAATTTGTGCTACAGATGCAAATTCTAGAACGATTTAGATAAAAGTGTGGGATTTCGAAAATTTCGAACTTATAATGTGCGAATCGGCCATTTTTATCCTATTATTCGGATTTTGGTAATATTTTGTTAATATTTTGTTATTACAATCCGCTATATGGGATCTGCAATTATGAAATTTGTATTTATTCTTGATATTTGTAATCAGCGATTTTGAAAAGTCATGATTATCTGTCGCCATCTACTGCATCCAGAGATTTTTTCATATCATTGGTCCATATTGACTAAATACGGATGATTCATCATCTTGAATTTCGAAGTGTCGACAACAAATTCGTTATCATCGATGCCCAATCAATACTGAGTATTATCCAAATTCATCTCTGATTTATAGTTATAGCCATATTAGAATCGCTATTTTGAATTTATTTAATATACGTTTAATTAGCTAAAAAGTGAAGTTTAATTTTTTTAACAATTCATCAATGCAATATAATTGTATTTTACTGCAAATTAATAATGTTTTAAGAAATTTGAAATTATTTAACTAATTTGAATTGGTGTATAAATTTTTAGTTATTTTTAATATTTTACATTCAGAGAGCGCATAGCTATATCCTTTGGAACGTATAGATATATCCTGCCCTCCGAAGATTATCGAGCAAACCCAGAAACGTAGCAGAGAATTGCTTGATGTAGTTACTGCACACAGGTTATAGTGCTCTGTCGATAATAGAGCCTCCATTGTCATCATACCCGTCGACCCACAGAGGTCTGTAGATAGTTAAACTCGATTTAGCAATTGCTTGCTATGTCGTCTGGGGTAATTTAAATATTTCTGTTAAACGTGGTAACATGCAGACATTCTAAATTTCATATGCAAACTTGTATTATTCAATAAAACCCTTAATAATAAATTAAGTTTAAGACTCTGTCCCCTCACAGAAAAAAATATGTTCGGTGTCCGAAATGACACCCAATTGGGTGTAAACCCCAATTTTTTTAGTGTTTACACCCATTTTTTTAGTGTTTATGGCGTCTTTTATTCGTAAAATTAGAATAAACATCAAAGCAAATTGATCTAACCAGACTATATTCGTGATGATTAGTGCATGAGCATCAGCATATAAATTGTCTGTTTCGTAAGTAAAAATTAGATAAATAATACAATAAGTTTGGTGTGCCAATAAAGATCAAGTGATCTATATTTGCTTCCATCAGGTTCAGTACCACTAGATGATCGAAAAGAGGGCGAGGTGGTATAGGAAACTTATAGACGATGCCTTTTTGATGGCTAACGTTATATATCGTATCGTGGTGATTTGACATCATTATGACGGGAAACCAATATCATGCACATAAGAAATTATTCTTTTTGATATTGTTATATGCTTCTAATTTGCAATTTCTAATAGACCACTTTGAAAATGCTTGTATTATGGGCTTTCTGTACATGTTTGTGAACAGAATTATAGAAAAAAGATTATTTTAGGATATCGAACAATTTTTTCGCCAAAGCATCGCCATAGTTATGCATTTGTAAATACGCAAAAGAAGAATTAAGATTTGATAATGGACCATTTTTATCGAAAAACATAATAGCTGATCTAATTTCCGTCGATGGACCGATGATAGCGATGAAACACACCATGAAGACTTGAAACCATCCCTCTTTTCTATTCTTGACGTTAACCCAATCATACGTAACTCATGCTTTCCAATTGCGTGAAATGGTTATATGAAAAGACTCCTCTTCGACAACCCTCGTATTCGCATCTCTTTCTTTCTCCCAGTTTCTACCTCTTTTTCTAACCAGCCGACATCCGCTCTGACGCTCACTGTTACCGTACTTCCCGATCCGAGAAGACTTTCTTAAAAGGTCAGGAAGATAATAAACTGGGGCGTTTTCATGGAACGCCCACGCATGCTCGCGGCGTGCATTTCTCTTGCTCTCATTCGGGGTCGCATTGATTGCAGCTCCCTCCCACTCTTTCCGACACCCGCCTGGCCGCCTCCCTCTCTTGACTACTTTCATCCCTTTCTCTCGCCCTCGATATGAAGAGGGATTCCGGCTCTTTGCTTCGAGTTCTCACCCTGAATATCGACGCGTCATATCGAAAATGCATTAGCCTCTTTCCTGGAAATGCACACACAGACTTATTTTACTACCCAGAGTAATAACCGGACAGATAATTAAAAATGTCCGGGGCTGTAAGTATTTTTCATATAATCTTTTGCTATTATACTGTCTAGCGATTTAATATTAAAACCAGTTTTATACCGTCGATATGAAATTATTAAAAAATAGTGTTATAGTAATTTTTAGTACCGTGATCATCATCACAAAATAGGCAAGATCCTTGCGCTTACCACATCAGTCATTAAACATACAGATTGTAATGAAAATAATTAAATAAAAAGAACACATTATATGAAAGAGGAAAACGAAGAAAAGTTAAATGGAAAACAATGATTGCATAAAATGAGACAGAGAGAGAGAGAGAGAGAAAGAGACTATATATACTGAATGTTTGCAGTTCCAAGCAATCATCCTTCTTATTTTGTTATCTGTTATTCAGATATAGATTTAAGACAAATGATAATTGTGCGACCACTTATTTGATTACGATTGCTACATTTAACACTTAAAATCCATATAAAAAACTAAAATATTCTCATATCCAAAGACAAAGACCCAATGCCTTTTAAATTATATGTATAGATAGGAATTTTTATGAAAGGATATTTGTATACCAATTAAAGCTATATGAAACATTTGTAATTAATGAACTTCAAATTGATTTCAAATTGTACATTTTTTTTTTGAACTGATGAGATATAAATGTCAATACGTGACCGCAGAATGATGGAAACAGTTTCATTGCGTATATATATATAATAAAATATTACATTATTTACAGAAGTAATGTATAAAAAATGGAGCACAACAATTAAACTTTATTTATATAAAGTTTAATTGACGTTATGAATTATGTCAACCAATATATATTTGCTAGTCTTTCTGTTTTTCTTATGTCATTTCGCAAGAACTTTTGAAAGCTTCAATAATTTCCACTAAATTTGAAATAATTAATTTTAAAGTATTTATTGAACAGGACATTTTAGAAGCGTGCACATTTCTGATTCGTAATTTATGAACCTTTTAAAATTTCAAGTGGATACTTGTCAAGAAATAGAAATGAAATAGAAATGAAAATCGAAAATAACAAATACAACTCAGACATTTTTGAAAGTTTAATTTAGATAGCTTTAGATAGTCAAAGAAATATTTACTGCTTTTACTATAAAATGTATATATTTTTAAAAGTTTCCCTAGTAAAAATTAAATATGGCGCTGGCTATATCGCCACTGCGCATCATCATGCTATTGGCTAGCACCACTGTTATTAACTAACAAGGTTTCTTAAAATTGTGTTAAATTTTTGATACTATAATAAGAGAAACAAAACACTAAATAATTACATTACTATGTTATATGTTGTAATAACAAATAAAATTACAACATCAAAAAAGAATCTAATATTTAGAACAATTTATTTTTATTTAATTTTCTTCATACTAATAAGTGATGTTAGAACATTTCAATGGCGGGATGATGCAAATAAGTGTTGCATAAGCAAGATCCTTGCGCTTACCACTAATATACTAAGTCTCACCGCACCGAAGCTGCGATACATCGATCACCATAATCCATTAATTACTCTCGAGATGGTTCTAATGAAATAATTTTAATTGTGCCATGTCGAACAACTGAAGCAAGCATCCACTATTGTTTCGTTCATTAATTTGTATTCAATTACGTTTTGTTATCAGTTTCATTGTGATATAAATTTTTCATAAAAAGTTCGACGTAACATTGTAGTATTATTAATGTTTACTTTTATACGTATTTGTATGTGTAGTTGTATGTAGGAGAATTAAAGTTTGAAGATATTAGGGGGTTGCAAACAAAAATCATCTCTCGAAATTTCATGAGGTGAATTTTTACTCTTTAAGAGTGACATGTCACTCTTTCTGGAGTATACATTTTTTGACTCGTTCCAAAATAGAGTGAAATTTTACCTATAAAGTGTAAAAATTAATTCTTGTGAAGGGTATAACTTATAAGATACATGCAATTATACATATTTTCACACACACACGCGTGCGTTCACTTATGATTTTTCGTTTTATTGAATAAATCAAATTCTTATTGAACAAATTCAAAATATTTATATATAATGAATTTATTTGCATTTGAATCCATTATATTGATTACTGTAAATAAAAAATATTAACTATAGAAAAGAAACCATATCACCGTAGTATATAGTATTCATTAACGAATAAAAAACAAGCACTTTTTTAGGCTTTCACTGCGATTTATATTCCATGTCAAAATCCTGGGAAAACATATACAAATAGACACGTAGAAAAAAAAAACTTTATTGGATTTAGTTCACATTTGTACGGTCGGCGTATATACGGTCGCCAAAGGCGAAAAAACACGACAAATGAGGTACGAAGTTCGGCGCCATTCGGTGCCGACATATTATAGTTTCTTTTTCCAAAGACAAATCAAACTCTATTTTTCGCAGTAGATTTTTTACTCCAATGATTATTTATTAAGTTTTGAGCTTTTTAATGTTGGCGAAAGTTGCACTTGATATAATAACTAGAAGTACATTATAAGTATAACTATATGAGATAAGCAGGAAGTTATAAATACATATCTTATTCAAGAAAAGTAGAGGCTTAGGAGAAGTCTTCTAATCTTATATGAAAGTAAAAATTATAATTAATGTTAAACAATTCATTCAGATCCATAATATGTAACATATTAAACGATTCAACTTTATTTTATTACCTAAAGTTCCGAAAGGTTATCGTCAAGACATTCTAGTATTGTGTAGCGTTTTTATTCTGGCTTTCAGAGACCTACACTATGAATTAAAGTGAAAGATATATTGCTTAGAAAATGGCGAAAACGGGTCAGTTTAACTTCACTTTTCTAGAAAAGGATTGATGTTGGATTTATTGTCCATCGGAATTCCTAATGAGAAATTTTGGGATCCAATTCCTTGCCAGCACAAGCCAGTATTAAAATGGTACTGGCTATCCTACAGTTCCCGTACTGGGCCTGTATTGGGGACGTCAGGACTGACAAGATAACGTAAGTTCGGCACTGGCAAAATTTTCGCATGACATATAAAATCAACCAGTATACTGGGTCGGTACAGGTAATGTATTGTGGGCCAAAACTGGGGATATATGGGCTGAAAATCGATATATGATGAGGTGCTATATGCCGATATCTTATCAGCAACATTCAAATATAACGCACATTACATTACGCCCCAGCTCGGTCAGTAGTCGTATAGAGTACTAGTCCATTTTTTAAATTTCCTATACTGGCTTGATGTAAGGCTGCAAGACATAATATGTGCTGCGTGATGTATTGAATCGAAATGTATGTTCGTTTTATTGGTTGCATACTGTTATTAAATCAATAAAAAAATGGCTACGCCTTGAAAATCCCTCTTTACAAGATGCTTTGTCTCTATACGTGTTGAATCTTCTTTTTCGCTATTCTCGACCCAATATGCTGATTCACCACTTTGCCAACCGTACGATATGTATATCACTATGTATATTCCGTGCATCTACTATACATACCTAAATTGAATGTGGGAAGAATCGAACGATCCCGATCCCCATGATGTATTGCAGCATGAAATTGTGCAAGGCAGAAGTTCTCCGCTATTATATATAATCGAATTATTTGTCCTTCAATTTCTCGGAATGAAAATTAAGTTACTTTGTAGTTTTTTCTTCTGCAAGACTGAAATTCCACTTTTAAAAGTGATTTGGAAGAAAATGATTACTTTCATATAGCAGAGTTTAATGTTGCTCCAGGAAAGTGGCGAGAAATACATTATTATAGTAAAGAACGTGAAAGTAATGCAGAATCTTTTGTAATGGTGTTATTGCGCATTAACGAGCAATTATTCATTAAAATACGAAGATAGTTGCGGTATATTCTAATAAGAGGTTCATCGCTTTTTTTCCATTGCGCTTTAATCTACTGTATGGCTCAAGAGCAGTAAATGGACTAGAACCACTCTATCTACCTAAAAGGGGCCTCCCCCTCGCTCTATCTATCTACCTATCTATCTCTATTTGGGCTTTGAGGGTAATCCTGTAATCGATGCGACTTGAATCATTGCAGAGGTCCTATACTAAGGTATAAGCATACAGCGCGCTGGACATCCACAGATTCGTGACAACAGATTCGAATATAATCGATATAAGGATCTAAAGTAAATGTTTACTTAACTGGTACAATGGTAAAATATCTCCGTAACATTTGTAACTGTAAATTCTGAAATTATAATGAAGTAAGAATTATATTTATTCCATGTAGATTAAAGAAATGAATCTTTGAAGGAATTGACTATCTACCGAAGAATTTACAATATGACAAAAAATGTGATTTTTCTTCGCGATAAAATTCCGTCTCTCACTTTCCAGTGTCTTCCCTCAGGCTTTAGAAACATTCATAACGACATTCCACTGACGCTCGAACTTACCGGAATGTCACGTATAGCATCTTACCAATCTTTCATAAAAATGTTGATCAATCCGCATTTCTTCTTATCACCTTTCAATTTCTAAGATACGCGAATGAAATCAATACTGTCACAATTATAGAATTATGTGAAAATAATTTTTCAATTTATATTTAATAAGTTACAGTTGAGAATGAGAAGTGTAAGAAGTAAAATACAATCTAATTAACATTCTAAGCTAAAATGTAAAATCTTTAAAACAGGTACTTGTCATCACTCAATGTATGTCTTCAATTATTGCTACATACAACTACAGAAAATATTACTTTATACATGGATTTCTTCTAATACAGTGGCCTCTACTATTATAGAAAATATATTCACGTTAAAAAAACAAATGAATACTTTTCAATGTTGCCCCAATGTTCTCATTGCTTTTTGTAAAATCTTATATTTTTTTTGTTTACCGGAATTGGTTGTATTATATATTTACTTTCTTCACCAAGGTATTTTTACGTTTGTGGTACTCTTTGCCCCGTGCATTATCCAGTAGTGGGATATTTTCACCAACTAAGACATGCCTTATTGAGCCTGGATTGGAATAAATCCTACAAATCCTAACATCAATTAATCATTTCTGCCGCATTTTTTCGCATATCATCAAATTCAAGATTCGAAAAAAATATGTAAAACAATTTTGCACAATCAATCCGGAACAAATGTTAACCGATTTTAAAAATTGTACGTATTGAAGATGCATCGAATAATGATGTCTTGTATCGAAAATGCCGGAAAAGCATACATATAAGAAGACAGAAATAAGGATTCTAGGATTTTAGGAGTTTCTGAGGATCTTGGAGCAATGATCATTCTGCTATAGTCTATTGTAAAGAATACTTTTGCGTTGACCTAGTAGACGACAAATTTGAAAATATATACATTGATAGGTAACCGAGTTTAGCGAGACAAAACTAAAAACAATATGTTTACATTATCACTGACATTGTCCGAGGCTCGATACGCTCCTACTCATGAAAATAAACTTATTGAAATATTTTATAGACAATAAATACATTTGATATAGTTATCTGTCCAGTCTTTAAACTTGGGATTAGGAATTCGTATCCCCAGCACTTCAATAGTTACATAGCAATTACGTCACAATCACTGTTATGTAACTGTGACAATTTTGAGGCGGACATTTTAATGTAACTGTTACATAACTGTGACATAACTATAATCGATATGATGCAATAATTCTATTTAATATAATTATTTAACAAATCTTTAAACTCTAGGAGTATGAATTTGTATCCTCCCTACTATAATGAAGATAATATCAAATGCTTTCTCCATTAAAATTAAAACAGTTATTGCATTATATCACTGCACATATAAGTAAAACGTAGATAACCTGGAAACGACGAAAGAGGCGTTAATACGTTGAATGTACTAACGAAAACGATAACTTCGTATAATTGTGCCACGAATGCGCTACACCTAGTTGTGTTAGTTACGTTATCTTTTTGATCCAGTTAATTAAAATAAATGGTACAGACGGAACTAAATTGACTTTTTACATGTGATCTACCTATACTAAGTCAGTGGTTATATCGACTAAGAAATCTTCAAACAATAAAAAATTAGTTATCTGAAGCAAGTCGTTTTTCCGTGAAGTGTAAAAATTTCGAATACTTATATTTCAACACATCTCGGACATAATTCATCACGTTTTGTGAGTATTGTTCTTCAATTTGAAAGTTATAGTCCAGTCGCAAATTTATCAAATGCACTGTCCTAATATTATAACAGCTTATTATTTTAAAAATTTGTATTGATCAACACTCTACTCGAGGAAATTGGAAATGTCGTCAACTTACAAAAAAGTTAAAAGTTTACTGAGAATTGGTAAAGTTTGATAAAATATACAGTCTCAGTGTTTGCTCAGATATAACGGATCAAAACTGGGTCACCAATATTTGATCCAGATACGTCATTTTCTGGAATTTTCCTTGAAAAGTACTTAATTGATGTTTGATCGCCTTTATGAGCAGCGAGAACAAATGCTTATATATATACACATTTCTCCAGGTACATTTGTTATGTCCCTCCATCTTTGATAAAATTCCATGTGAATTGCTTGCAGGCAAAGTTGAAACGTGAATCCCCGTGCAAAATAACTTTGACTTAATAGAAATGTTAATCAACTTAGCAATAAATATAATAGTTCATAAAATATAAAAATGTTATTAAGAACCAGGTCGCAATTGTGAGTCCGAGCGCCTTCAAAATACAGCAAGGAAAGTAGTTTATTAAACTTAGCGGCGGATGTCGACTCGCTGGTTTTATCAGGGAAGGCTATCAAGTTGCCGTTGACGGTAGAAAAGTGTTGAAGATCGGTGAGTCGCGAAGCCGCTTTGAAAACATGACTTGATACGAAGTAATTTAGCGACTATTCGTTCCTTTGCACCTTCAGAAACTTGCTGAGTGCGCAGGGACTCGAAAGTTTTCACTGACGAAGAAGGATAAGACGCGACCTTCCACAAAGCGTTAATCTGCCCCAATGGCTATAATGGAAACGCGCTATTCACCTAAGAAAACGCCGCGTTTCAATTATACCACCTTATATAGTTATAAAATCTGCACGGGAAAGTGGAACCCATGCCAAATTTTCATCGCATATATCACGACGTTTTTCAGGATCCCAAGAAACGATTACCGCGTTTCTATATGAGCGCAACTGCGTGAAAAATGTACCTTATAGCAAAACCAACAAAAGTCTTTCCAATTGAAAAGTTGAACGCTTCTTTTTCATTTTCATTTCCAACGTTACTTTGAAAGAGAAGCATTCTTGCTCTCCCATGTCGTTTTCTCCCTCGTATGTTCACTTTTATCCTTATCCTAGCAGCTTTTTCGGGTCAGGAAATAAAAACAAACGACACGCTGCATCGTCGTTATTTTTATTCGACCGAAGATGTGAATTCTATACTGGAAGTGATATTTTTGTAAAATTTGCATTTCCAATGGGCGAGTCGTTGGAAATTCAGTTTTGTTATATCATAAGATAGAGGTAAAGACGCAGTTAATGTTATCCATTCTTAGACTTTCTGTAGAAAAAATACCTCTTTGTATTATGGAGTCCGAGCAATCAAATACCTTCATTTCATCATTTTAATTTTATTGTTATTGGCAGATGATTCAAGTTGATATTTATGTATCCATATTATAAAGAGGATTCTACTAAAGTTATTTCTATATTTCGAATCGAATGAAAATATGAAAGTCTATATTATTCTTCTATTTGATTATTTAATTTCATTTTTTATTTAACTAGAAATTTGAACGCGCGCTCCGCGCGCTTCTACATTTTCTATATTCACTATAGTTGATTCATTTTTAAATAATAATAGGTCCTAGAGCTCGGC
>JAPYZR010006403.1:0-12017 GCA_030522945.1 Trichopria nigra
ATTTATTGACATTTTTTAAATTTTACTTTGAAATTTATGACTTTTTTATCACTTTTCCTTTTAATTTCATTTTTTTTTTTTTTTTTTTTTTTTTTTTTTGTTTTTTTTTTTTTTTTTTTTTTTTTTTGTATTTTCAAATATTCGAATTTATAACATTTTTGCTTGAAATTAGTCTCTTTTGCTTGAAAGTCTCTCCGATTTCCTCTCGACACGTTTTTAATATTGCCGAAATTTTTGGCATTTTTCAGTATTTTGACATTTTTAATTTTTGCATTTTTTTACATTTTTAGACTTTTAAACTTTTTTGGTATTTTCCCTTAAACTTTTAAAGTTATTTTATCATTGTATACCTCTACTTTAATTTGTCTTTCTTCATTTTCCTCTACCTCAATGATTTTTCATATTTCTATTTCTACTAAATTTTCATTGTTAAGAGGCTGCTATACAGCGACTCCGTCCGTTGAATATTCAAATTTTGTGAATACACAAACAAATTTGTGGTGGTCATAACGAAAATAAGTCGTCGGTAAAAGAGAGTTTGATCAAAGTATTAGCCGTCCCTTAATGGCCGAATTTGAACGATATTTTCACCACCTAACCCCATACTTTTTACTACGTCAGAAAATGACATTATCAACGTGATTCATCTAAATATCCAAAGTCGTATTCCAATATTCAAACTTAAATGGAAAGTTTCTATACGAAAAGCAAAAGCACAAAATCATACACAATGATCGAAGAAGATTTCTTAGCGTCTTATATTTGATATTTTATGTTAAGCGTTTGAAACGGATATGTAAGAGCGGAAGTAAACTGATGCGACCAAATCGCAAGAAAGGGCCGTAGCTGGGTTAATGTTGTCAGCGGCAATTCGGTGGCATGTGCAGCTCGGTGTCGTTCCAGTTTTGGGCATCGCCCACGCAAACCGCGTACCAAGAGCCGCAGTACTGTAACGTATAACGACGTCGCGGTTAATTACTGGACGAGCGCCTCTGACACTAACGAGAGGCTACCGTATTACTTCCGGAGCCATTGTTATGTATTACATGCGTGGCCGTCGACGATTTTCCGATTGGACGCGCGTCATAATTAACTGTAATGCCTTTAAAAGCCTTAAACGCGACACGGGTCGGTACGTCAGGGATCGACATTGTCCGAGGCAACAACAAGAGTAGAGTGGGAACCGCGACAAAAAATGAAACGATCGAGGTCAACTAAGCTATAATAAAATGATTTTTCTTTTCTTTTCTTGTCTCATTTTTTTCATAATCATATACGCATCGAAGTATGAATTAAAAAATATTACTTTTATTGATTATTTCACCGTTTGGCAAGTCGATAAAACAGGGATCTACTCTAATAATTGTAAGTAAAAAATGGTCTGAACAGATGTAAAAGTGTAATTTTATTTCAAAAATTAAAATTCGTTATATTAATTACCCACCAAACATTTTACTTTTATTCTTACGAATTCTTGCCCAATTCTGAACCGAATGTAGCATTCGACATTTTTATTGGCTTATTTTTTATTAAAAAAAAAAACATGTTTTAAATTCAAACCAAAAATAAATCATTAGTCCGTCAGAAACAATAAAATTTTATCAAATAAAGTAAAAAAAAAACGAATGAAATATAACATAAAGAAATAAACGAAACGGATATAAATCGAACGAAGAGAAGAATAAATTATTAATTCGCCTATAAATGCGGAAAATCAAGTACTGTGGGAAAGATGGACCCGGAGAGATCGACTGTGACAAATGTCGAATGGATATAATACATATATAAGGTAAAAAGAGATCCGACGAGAGTCGAGATTGCATGTGGATACCTTACGGGCAATAATGCTATCCAATTTGGATTTGTATAATGCCAAGCAATAAGTGCTTTTCCGAGAGGATATGTAACGGAACATACACACACACACACACACAACATTACTCTATATACTATTTGGAACGACGCTTTTATCACCAAATTCTCTTGATGGATAATACGCGTGGAATAGCTCGGGGAAAATATCATTCCTCGCCGTATCCGTATAACGTATACTGCTTCGTTAAATTAAAAATACTTTTAAATTAACTTTTCACCTTTAATCCATATTGACGATGAATAGACTTTCGGATTTGTGGTGTAGAATCGCTGGATGCCATTTTTCTTTATGAGTAATATGTTGAATACGGTTCTGTTCATTATATATAATATTAAAGTAGATTAATTCATTCACTTTTGGAGTATTATTAAAAAGGAAATATTTAAAAAATTGAATTTTCTATATTATTTTTCACTATTGTTTCAAGACAATATTCAATCGTATATCGCCTTATTGATTCCTACTATTATCTTTAATTTTACAGTTGATCCAATTTATTCATATCTGGATCATATATGTTCCAGATATGGTTACATATAAATGAGATATAACGATATATGATCATATATATATATATATATATATATATACACATATATACTTATATCAGGTCAAAATCCATATACAATTATACATCGTTATATAATATCTGGAACATATATGATCCAGATATAATCATACATGATTTAGATATAATTATATCTGATCCATTTTTTCCCGGGGCAAAGTCATCGCGAATAAATGAAAAATATTCAGTCTAACAAAAAAAGAAATTTCATAACAAATGAAATAACTGAAAACATTTTTCATGTTAAAATTGCCGTGCTTAATATATATATATATATATATGATAAATACATGCGATTTTTGTCCGCCATTTTGAATGTTGAAAATCGGAGGTCAGATTCGTAATCAATGACTTGAAAAAACCCCTGAATATTTCGTTTTATCTCCATCATTACATGAAACTAATTTTTTTACTAATTTGGTACGCCATCTTCAATATATTGGATACACTTTGTAGACTAATGAATTTTTCGCGTACAAAGTGATATTGAATAAATAACCTATAATGAAGATGAAACTGGAGATTCGTGAGTTTTTCAAGTCGTCGATTACGAAACTGACCTCAGATTTTCAACATTCAAAATGGCGGATTCAAGATGGCCGACAAAAATTGTTATATAAATTAATTTTTTAAATCTGAATATATATATATGAATATAATTCAATTTAGAAATCCTCCCGTCGATAGGGCACCGTCGATTTACAATGCAATACAAAATGTACAAGAGATATAACGCGAGGCCTGATTTCCATGAAAAATACAGATGCAACTGTGAAAAATTCACGAGCATTACGTCTATACACACACGCTGATTTGGAAAAAAGGGAAATTCCTCCTGCGTTTGAACGAATCAACTGTGGTTTGCATCTCATATAAGAAGCACGCTTCGGCATATCGTGCACTTGCGCGAGCTTTTCGGAGCTTACGTTTTACATTCCGTTCAACAATAGGGGGTTTCCTACGAGTGTATATATATATATACGCTGCTCGTCGTTGTCGTTATACCGCACTCGTTCCATCATTTGTTAAAAGGCCCATGCCCTTCCGTATGTAGAATCCCCCGGGGGATCCCCTTCTCGAGTGTTACCGCGGCTCCGAATGGACCCACCGCACCGCAAACATCGTTCCCTTAAACTATTAAGCTGCTCTCGGTGCAGTTCCCCACTGTACTATATACGTAAAATGGAAAGCTCAGAACCTATACCAACGGCGCTTTCGTGACCGAAAATCAGTCTCGGGAAATCCGATTTACCCAAAACTTGCAAATTCTTCGCTTATACAAGACAGATTTAACGAACATTTTGAACTGAAGTTGATAAATCTAAAAAAAAAAAAATTTTTTTTTTTTCACATTGTCGATGTTTAAAAAGATTTCATTATTTACTTTTTTAGTTGAACGATTGTACATATATGATTATATACATATAATGTTTTATACATACATATATATATATATAGATTGACAACCTTATATAGAAATATTACCTAACCTACTCATAAAAGGTTCGGTACTATTAGGGATATATATATATACACACACACATATATATATATATATATATATATATATATATATAGATAGATAGATAGATAGATAGATATATTACACTCGCTAAATTTCATATTTCATAGAGTGAAATCTCACTCCAAGAAATTTAAAGAGTATCTATTATATTTTGTAAACTTAATCAAAAAGTCATATATAACTTTTTCAGCCATGATGTCGATTTTTAACTTTACTTTTTCCGAAATCCAACCATTTTTCTATTTTTTATTGATATAATACATTCATTCTAAATTTCTCGGAGTGAAATTTCACTACACAAAGAGTGATAATTGAGCTAATCTTGTAAAGGGGTAAAATTGCACTCCAAAAAGTATGAAATGTCACTCTTAAAAAGTGAAAATTCACTCCTTTACAAGAGTAGCTCAATTTTCACTCATTAAGAGTGACATTTCACTCCATGAAATTTAGAGAGTAATTTTCAATCTATATATTATTATCAATCGTTATCCGCATTTACGCCCAGGCAACCAGAATGTAACAATTATGCAACATTAATGTAACATTATTGATGTAATACATAACCATGATATATTTGTGACATAATTGTTACTTGTTGTGCCTGCTGGGCGATTACTAATAAAACACAATAATAAACTTTTATGTTTTTATATTTTGGTCTTACCGTGTACTATGATATATTCATTGGTTATTTCAGTTTTTATTAAATTTCCTTGATTTTCTTTAGCTTTTGCCAGGCATTCCTCATTATCATCCTGGTTAAGGGGTAGCTAAAGCGGTTCGGTCGTTAACGTCAATTCCTAACCTAAAATATTCAAATTCCGCCAGTTCAAATCTATTTTGAGGACCTTTTTAATGAATGTACGTCAAATTTCAGCGAAATCCGCGGTTCATAAACTTTCATTCTGGTCGAGAATTCGAAAGAATGAAAGTTGAAATCACCAATTGGACTTGAAAATATATTTAGTTTCTATTTAATTTAAATATTTAAGATTAGGAATTGACGTCATGGACCGAACGGATTTCGATATCCAATTCTATCAATTTTAAGTTGGATTCTAATTCAATTTATAGCTTTCCTGTCGTTTTTGTCAGACTTTATTTAATTTTCATAGTTTTTCATCAGTTTTCGAAAATTGCAATCGATTTTGATTTTTCATTGTTTTCTTACATTCAAATTATAGACGGACCTTCTGTTCAATTATTTTAATCACTTTGTTTCGTTTCGTTCTTCATTCTCTTCGTTTCATTCGCCTCTTTCATTGTTTTATTTCTTATTCCGTGTAGCCTTATATTTGTTGCTTATATTTTACTACCATTTCACTATTTCATACGTTTCGATTATTCCCTGCCCTATTCGTCGATTCGGATCAATTGTTTCACTCCCAGTACTCAATTTTACAATTTCATTTACTCCAACGAGATACGAGAATTTTTTTTATTTTCGACACACTTGTAATTTCGTTCCTTAATCAATTTGTTCTTTTTCTTCATTTGTCTGATTGTTTCGTCCAATATCTCTTATTTCATTCTCTTTATTTATTCCTCTATTGTTATTTAGTTGTATTGAAAAATGGAAAAAAAAATTTTTTATTTGTTTTCGTAGGCTTCATTCTTATTTTTTTTTTTTTACTTTTTATTCCTTTCCATTTCATTCGATTCGATTCGATTCTAATTATTTCTTATTTTATAAATATTTCTTTATTCTTTATCATATGTCATTTGTTTATAGGCTTTTTATTACCTAGGTAATAAAATTCAATTTTACAATTATTTCGAAGTAAAAATTCAATGCCAAAACGAAAAATCTATGCTTTTCTATATTCACGTCTCTGTCAATAATGACTCAGAAATGACTCAAACTAACTCGGAAAGTGTCGAGGTCATACATCTAAATTTTTTAATAGTCTTTTCTTTTTGCTGGATTTGGTGGAAAGGTAACTTTTACATTTACTTGAAAAGTTGTTCGGTTTTTCGCTGTCCCAGATCGCGAAATCGTGAAGCAAAATGGATGGCAGTGCATTCTCAAGGAGTCAGCCAATCGTCCCTGTGGTGGAATGAAAAGGGTTTTAAACGCAACCCGATCTTGGTACGGCGAAACGTTTGCCATCGGTTTTCCTTCGGTCTGACCGTGTCGTCGCCAGATGCTTCTGTTTGTGTACATTGCCGAGCTTGCGCTTTTATAGTCTTCGAGATTTTCTTCTTTTTTTCTCTCCATGACCCATTCATATTTCTTTATCGATTTCTGCTTTTTTTTCTCTAACTTCGTATAGGAGACCTCATAAAATGTCCAGTCCATAATGTTGCATTGCAGTCGAAGACAAAAATTAAGATTTGTAAAGTAATTTTTCTACGTTGTCAATTTTACCTCCATTTTATATTTTTCAATTTTTCTAAATTATTCTTTATTGTGAAATATGTCTACTTTATAACCGCCATTTTGGATTCGTCATTTTGAATTTTGAAAATCTTGCCTCAGATTCGTCATCATCGACTTTAAAAATGTATACTTATGGTAAATTCAATTCAAATCGATAATTTCTAGTAGAAAGTACCTACTTCATCGTCGACATTTTGGATTCGCCATTTTGAATTTTGAAAGTCTGCCCTGAAATTCTTCATCATCGAGATAAATGTATACGTATATCGAAAGTTTCATTCAAATCTATAATTTATTGCGAAAATTACCTACGTCATCGTCGACATTTTGGATTGGCCATTTTGAATTTTGAAAATCAGCCCTCAAATTCGCAATCGGCGACTTCGAAAACTATTACATGTATACGCCCAATACGTCGACTGCAAAAGAATATTATGTTTTTACAATGCACTGAATCGTTAAATTATAGTACAATATTTGTAGAAAACCTCATAGAAACGTATTGCGCGAGAAGAGCGAGGATTTCGCGAAAAATTTGTTTTTGAAGCATTTCTTACTTTTCGGCACGAAAAGACACTGTCAAATGTGATTGTCATATTTTTATGTAAAACGAAAAAGAATTCTCTGTAGGATGAAAAAAAAAAATTGTTTCGATATATCGAAGTGGAAGGGAAGATACACGTAGTTGAATACCCAAGGAATGTGACCCCTCTGTTGTATGCATTAACGTATACTCCAGGGGCCTTTATTTGTAAACATCTGGTTTCGAACGATTTATCGGGTGTAATAACTGCTTATCCTGGAATTTTGTATTAACTAGTAGTTTCTTACTTGAATTAACTATTTCTCCGGATTTTTATGAATATTTTTATGAATCCGGCATTTTACTTATATATATATTTTTTTACTAAAGTCCTCGTTCCGTTTTTCGAACGTGCTCAGCTTAAAATATCGTTATTCATTTCCCATTCATTTGCTTTTTCGTCCTCTTCTTTCCACTTTTCCCATTTCTGGTTTTGCAACGGTCGAACATCCACTTAGCAAAGTCGCTAAGTATCCACGGCAAAAAAGTTCATTAAAAGCTAAAAATTACTTTTTCGTTTAAATTATACAAGGCAAAATAAGCGCAATTTCGCGAAAAGCGGAAAGTTCAATATCGTTAAGTAACTTTAAGAAAGTTGGTGCATATCAAGTCGACTCACTTTGTTCTTTCGGAACTGTCACTTAATATAATTCGTCAAGGAAATTTCGTCTCCGAGAAAGATGCATAATTAAAATTGCATTATTAAATATAATGGTAAAAACTATTCTTCTATAAGACAACGTTTTTTTAAAGGAAAACGTTAATGAAGAATTGCTACACAATTCACTCATTTAACACGCTGAAAATGTCACCTATAAAACTGATCATGTACTTAAGACTAAACATCGTTTAGATTTTAAAAAAATTGTTTCATAAAAATGTTCATAAAAATTTCTTTTCAACTTTTCGTTCTACCAACCTTTTTGCTGCCTTAATTAACATTATTTATTCATTTCTTTCTATATCGTACACATTATTGCAGACATTTTTAAATTTTTGGTAGTTATACTCGCTTTTATCATTTGTCTAGTATAATCCTTCGTTCTAATTAATTTTAAACTTCCTTTTATTTTAATTAATTTATATATTTATCAATTTATTATTATCAATTTTTGAAACTCATTCCGTCAATTTTTCCAAACATTATGTTTCTTGAAAAAAATTGAAAACAGCAAAAACCGCTATTTTTTTCTTTATCTCACTACAATTGACAATTTTTATAATGAATTGATTTAAACCAACAAAAAAAAAAACTAATTATTTATAACGAAAATAATAATTCTTCCAATTAATAATTTTTTAATAATTATACACATCAGAAGTTTAATTTTGAAAAATTCGTATTTTCTTATATATAATTAATTATATATTTTTTGGTATTAAAAAAATAGTTAAATCATAAATTATAAAAAGTTATGTAACATAAAGAATAGGTGTTATTAATATTTTTTTAAATATGACCTTCTACCGCTTCGACAATACCTTCAAAAATAAAAACGATATTAACATTTTGGTGACAGTGTAGGAGCAAAATGCGGTTTTGCGTACTGCTCATGGTATACGACGAATTACCAGTTCAAACGTATTTAATATACATGTACGTTTGAAATAATTAAAATCAAGTGTCTCGCTTCTGCACCTGTATTGTTTAAAAAAAAACAACATTGAAACATTACGCATCCTCAAAAAATGCCATTTTGCGCCCTAGATACGAAAAATACACTATTCTTTCGAAACAAGGCGTACCTTAATAGTGATGATCACGTACACACATTTACAATTTTTCTAATTTTATTTCATTTTATTTTTATATTCTCTAATTAATAATATTTAATAATAATAATAATTATAATTATAATATTAATTGAATATGTATAATATACTAATTATGAATATTATAAAATTAATATAAAAACCACAATGTCAGCAATAGAGATCGTACAATTATAATCAATATCAATATTTGTATTTTTAATAGAACATTATATCTATTTTTCGATAATAAACAAAAGTATTAAACGTTTGATTAAATATATGAATAATATTAATCGCTTTATGCCGCGTTTCTTAAATTATTCAAATTATGAAAGTGTCGAGTTTAGAGGGATACAGCGCCAGGTCAACTTATTGTTACGGAGTTAAAGCGGCAATCATCTCCGTAAAACTTGACGGCATTGTATCCGCAAAGGCAGTCATTCTACTCGAGGTATCTTCATTAAAAGGACGTTACGTTAGAAGGGCTTCCGATCTATTCAAAACTTTCCTTTCGTCATAATAACCTTTCCTATTCTATTCTTATTCTATCCTATTCTATACTTTATTCCCTTTTCTAAAATCGGATTGCCGATTGATTTTCTCGTCAAGGGCTCTATCTCTCTTTTTCTCTCTGTGCTTAAAAGGGTATTCATTTTGGATTATGATCTGTAATGCGAAAATCGAAATTCGATTATTACATTTCTGCAAAATTATCAAATGTAGACTCGTCAGTATTGCGCAATTTATTATTACCGATTCATTCGTTTCATTTAAAATTCAGTTCCTTTATTTAATAGAAATCTGCCACATTTTTATTTCGGCAGTCATTTCCGATAGGTTATCAATAAAGTTCAAAAAAATCCGAGGACATATCACGTCTAACGTAACATTAATCGAACTCCTCGACTCTGTACTTAAAATTTAAAAAAAAGGACACCCGAAAAAGATACGTTCGTTTATTTAAAACAAAATCTAATTTTTTTAAAAATGTGTGTTGATTAACAATTTTACATCCAAATCGGATGAGGAGATCATTGAAATTTTGCGTTAGCCGACCATAAACTTCGAAACATATACCAGCGGAAAATTTGAATTTCAAAATGGCGACATCCAATATGGCGGCTTGAAGTCGAAAATCTGCTGCCACTTACGCGATTTTTTCATGTGCATTGATTTAAACCGACAAATTTCATCCGAAGATTGAAATATTTCGAAAATTTTCGGCAGCCACATTTGATTTACGCCATCTTGAATTTCGGACAGTTGAACGACAGATTCGTGACCACGTGCTAGCAAAAGAACTGTAATAATTCAGTTAAAATCGGTATACGTGGCATAGTCGCCATTTTGAAATTCCATTTTTCATGAAACATTCCATCCAAGACTTTCACGAATAGATCAATTCAAATGGTATTTTTTGGTTATGTTATTATTTTCATTCTTTCATTCGTCAAAAACGAAGAATATCTTGCAAAATATTTTTTATTTAATTTTCATTTAATAATTTCATGCTTTTCGGAGTAAATTGCATTAACTAAAAACTCATAATTAATATTGAAATCTTCTCGAATATTAATCGCAGTATTTAACTGATGCAGTGAAATGCAAAATTTCTATGAAAGGGAAATAAAAAAAAAATGGGTATTTTTAGAGTACAGATCATCGTAAAATGTGAAAATATATATGATGATGGGCGAAATATACCGACGTAAAATCCGAATTGGCACTTGGAAATCAAGGCTCGAGGGCTAATCCTTAAAAATATACGGACTAACGTGCGAGAAGTTTAATTGAATTGGATTCATGCAGATCTGGTAGACAAATATTTCGTTTGCATCAGCGGAATTAAAATCACTTTTTCAAATTCTATAGAAAAAATACAACCATTGAAAACACTCTAGAATCATTTTTCTCTTCAATTTATACTCTTTTTTTTTAAATAACATATTTTATGAATTAAACGCTAATTACTGTATACCCTATTACAGAAGTACTTCCCTTTATGAATATCATTCATATTTTGTAGTCCTTTTCACATTTTATTCCAATCTATAAAGAAATAAAAATCGAATTCTTCTGAAATATATTAATTCGAGATATTTTTAATCGATCATCAATATAGGAGACAATCACGAGTCCTCAATCCTGGATGAGAAATGTATGTATATTAATGATACTATATATATATATATATTCGAGTGAAAGGGGATGATTGGTATACGAAAACTTGGGAAATTCGAACATTCGGATTTGAGTTAATTCTGGTGGTGGCCAATCGTTCGTGCGACAACTCGCTTCCATATATCGATTTCGGTTTTGAACGGAATCCCCGCCGGCCATTCCATTCGATTTACTTGAGTTTCGACACTTGCACCGAAAAGCTTCGCCACGATAAAAGCTACATTTTCATTTGCATCGGACGTTCGATGGCCACTTTCCGACGGCAATCCATTTTCTATTCGAAATATATGGTGCGGTATTTCAATTTTCGATTTTTCCATTTTTCTTTTTTTTTGGACCGAACGTGAAGACCAAAAATAGTCTATATTACCTAACTAGGGCGTAAAGTGCACTTTTACGCACGAGTTCCTATTTTTTGTATTTTGGGTAAGTAATAAGATAATGCTTAAAAATACTTTACGCACTAACTTTTACGCACACAGTTACAAAAGTAATACATTTCGTCCATTTTCTTTATTTTCAACTAAAATGTTTTCGAAAAATTTGCCGAAATATGCAGCTTTATGTCGACACATTTGCACCAAAGAAAGATAATAATATAATGACCAACGGTGGCGTTTCTGACAGAAAATTATATTTTAATTGAAAATCTGCAAAATCGCGGACCAGTATACGTAAGGCTGATAAGCTACTTGGAACGAATGAGGGAAGTAGCGTACGTTTAGTCAGGCGCGGGCGCGGGATTGAATGTGAACGCTTTTACCCCTATATTGCTTCCCGATAAACGCATATATATATATATATATATATAGGTCGATATCAAAGAGATCTTTTATTTGACTCCAAATCTGCTTGACGAAATTCTGGACACCCATTGCTAATGCCTCAAAGGATCGTCGCATTTTCTGAAATTAATGAGGGAAATCTAGTCTATGTACATTATCCACAATCGTCGTAACCGTTTGATCGACATCACATATTCTATATCACTGCACGTGTTTATATATAAATATATATAAATTACATATATAAATTATATATAAGTATAATGTATGTAATGTATTTATATATATATAAATATATTGTATATATTGTATATATATATTTCTGAAATATTTCTGAATGAATAATATACACACACATATATAT
>JAPYZR010006404.1:0-32598 GCA_030522945.1 Trichopria nigra
TCTCATTTAAGTTTGAATGATTTTTGCTGCAATTTTTTTGGTGATTGTATACATTACGTAGAATCACCCTTCCAGAGCCCAAACTTTGAAAAAAAGTTTAAATCATTTTTTATTTATATTTTTATTGTTGTAAAACTCGGTCGATAACTGTTCTACTTTAGAACCACCTTAACGCTGAAGCACAGTTACGCTTCTAACGTGGAACTTGAACTCGAACGTATAACAACTTATCTTCCCAGTAAACGCGAAAATTGATTAAAAGGGATTAAAATGTCAAAAAGGGGATTAAAACCGTTCGAACAACATTTTGATTGGTCAATATAAGCAAATCACGTAATTTTTCTAACGGTTTTAATCCGCCCTTTTAATCCATTTGCGTTTACTGGTTTGTGCGATAAAAAAAGGTAAAAGAAGCGTAATTATACCATATCACCCTACTCCTCGAATAGCGAAAGTAGGCGTTCGAACATTTGTACTGCATCCGCCATCGTGACCAAATTCAATATGTACTTCTTCCGACCTACCGCCTACGGTGCGGGTCGAAGTAAAAAGGCAAAAAATAGAAAGCAAATCTCTATCGCACTCTATAGGTTTTATTCTATTGGTCGATTCATGCATAGTATGTACAGTGATTAAGACATCGACTATATATAATAGCTTTAACTTGCGAAATGTGATATGCGATATGCGAATGCGAATTGCGATTTGTCCCCACTTTTATCCCCACTTTGTCGAAACAAAATATTAGGTGCGTTCGATTTAGGTTTCTTTTATCGTTCGTTCGGTATATCGTACATCTATCGTACTGTTAAACTTCTCTTGTTTCGTTATTTTAGAACATCGAACGCACCTATTTTCTACCTTTATTCGCCCATTAATTGCTACTTATTGAGGGTCAAATATATAAATGCACATATATATGCATGCGTGCATACCCCAATTGCCCCAATACATAAACGCTTGGACATCTACACGCACAGTAGCAACGTCAACAGGACGAATAAACAAACTATATATATGTACATATGTACAATATTGAGCATTTTCGGATTTGTTGTTACCGCGCATCTGCCTATATACATACGCATTTCTTTATGTACACAACGTATATACGGTATATGTATACTCTGTATAGCTCTCTATCTTATCTTTCATATGTATGTATACATAGGTATGTACATAAATGTATACCATGTGTATAGGTAATGGCGGTAATAGGTTGAAAGGTTGAAAGCGTTAAAAGAGTTGAACGTTGACAAAGAAAAAACGGAAAAAACCGAAAAAACTAAGAAAATATACATATGCATGTGTGTATATGTACATATGCATTTCGAGACTGTGCGCCAGGCGCCAATAGAGTATATATACATATATGCGGAACAGCCGCCACCGCTGGCCACCGCTACCAACGCTACTGGAACAAGTCGCAAATCGTGATTGATTTGATCGTGATGTATATTGTATATATGCGATTGCCGACAGCCGAGTGCCGACTGCTGAGGCTTATATAGTTATTAAAAAAGCAAACTATTATTGGCAGCCAAAGCAAATAGTGATAAACATTATTTCATAATGACGACAGAAAGTAATAATGCGAGCAATTTCTTGAGGAAATGCATCGAACCCCACTTAAAATATATAGAAACTGTTCAATTTGGTAAGAATGTAAATGAAAAACTTTGAATAATTTTTTTTTTTGTGAAATTATGTTTTTTAATGATTTAATAATAAACCTGATAACGTTTTCAAACAAAATAATAAAACTTTAAAGTCATATATTATATATTATGTATTTAATAAATGAAATATTATTTATAGTTCAAAGAGTTTTACTACAGATTTTTGAATCAAATATACAAACTATGATATCATTTCTATCAATACTTGCAACTTGCAGCATGTGTGCAGATCAGGATATTATTTATTGCACACATATTCTAGAGACCAATGATTATAATTGAATTCAATACTTTGTTGTACCGAATGCAATTGTTGTTTACTTTTTCTTTATCTGAAATTGATAAAATATAAAATGATCCATTATTTTTTAAAAGATTGTTTTTCATATATAAATAGAAGTATACTTCCAATTCCCATCTGGGCTGAGAAAAATAATCCTTAGAATTTCACAAATGTATTTTGTAGAAATATCTTTTAAAAGAATAGACCAGAATTATTTATTAAATAGTTAATACTCAATTTGTGATGATTTTTGTTTGGAATTTCAGGCATACCTTGGAATGGATCATTTGCCAAAGTAAAGTCATTTGATGAGGATTGTATAACCATTTCAGTCCCGTATGCTGGAAATTATTTAAATTGGCAATTTTTTTTTGACTCGCATTTCCCAAGCCTTGGTCCTGACTTTATTGCAGACGATGAAAACTTTCTCATCAATTATACAAATATTGACGTTATAAAAAAAAATGTTCCTAGTTTATGTAACTGGAATATAACTAACGAAAAATGTCTTCAAATGGTTTTGAAAGAGCTTTTGTCGTGCTATAAACGCCATGAAGTAATTACGATTTCATTTCATTTACAAACACACACACACACACACGCTTTTCATATATTAACTTGGTTTTGATCTAAATTACGTTATCCTATTTCTTCTATCGGAGATTGAAAATTTAAATTTAAATAAACGCCAAAGCCAAACATATTAATACCTACAATGTTCAGTTATTTATATGAATAACATTATTGTGGTTTTGCCATCTTCAATCTGAGGAGACTACAGAACATTGATATTATATTTAAATTTTAGCATAACAAAACTAATAATATACAAATTTTATTTTTTGGTTGTCAATATATTAATTTACAGTTTAGATAGTGATTTCTGAAATGATCTTGTTATGTATAAGAGGATTTTTGAGTACATGAAAGTGAAAGAGGGAAAAAGGCGAAAAGAATTGTGCGTTATGTTTCAGAAATTTTCCAGTGTTTGTAATAAAATTTCTTTGTAGAAATGGATATTTCATCACCAGAACTACTGGATAAGATAATAAAATGAGCATTTTTCTTGTGCATGTAGCGACCTTAAGTAAATCCATTTGGATAAGAAATGTAATAAAAATTTTGGAAACACAGCACAAAGTTCCCTGGCTTTTCTCCTCTTCTCTTACCTTGCTTCTGAGGGCTTATAAACATTTTAATCATTAAGGATTATTAAACGTGTATGAAAATACTGTTATTTATATGATTCAATTTTACAAATACATAATTATGGAATTCAATAATAATAACAATTATTATTATTATTGTTATTAATAATTTAAATTTCATTTTATTTACATCTAGATAAATGAGTTTAAAGACAACGCTTGGAAATTGCATGGAGAATACAAGAAATTAATAGAAAATCTATACCAAATTCAAGAGAAAGATGTTGAAATTTTATTAGTGAATTTAGAGAATCAGTACAGCGAAGCTAGATTCATCATTAGAATGAATATTGATGTATCAGATATATTTAAAAAGGAATATGAGGTCATTGATACAACAGCTATACTCACAGTGATTTATTCTGGCCCAGGCTTTCGCCAAAAATATACAGAGCTTCAACTTTCCGAATCTTTGCAATGTTTTCTTGCATATGGTAGTGCACCTTCTCTTCCGTACTTTAATGACTATCATGCTTTGGACAGATATGTAAGAGAATTGAAAATTCAAATTGAACGTGCTGTACGTAGTTTCCATTTTTGTCAAGAAAACGTTAGAAATTCTGAATCAGTAAATGCTAATTTCTCTTTGTTTTCTTTGTAGATTGTTATAAAACTGAAACATATTGAGAAAAGAAGAAAATTCATCACTCAATTGCTTCACATAGTGAACTGGGCAGTTATTGAATTTGATACTGAAAATCACAGCAGCATTACTCTGCTGATTCCGCAATCAGACTTGTATTTCCTCTTCACTATTGATCTTTCTCAGCATCTACCAATAGTAACGAGGCAGTCAATATACCATTTCGACGATAATCTAAATCCTAAAAAAGAAATACAAACATGGAAAAACTGGAATGTCCACCATATTTTAAAGTCGATTATATAAATATGAAGAAGTGCGAATAAAAACCACATATCACTAGCAAATGACTGGAGACCAATGTTGGTGCATAAATAAACTTTGAGTATTAAATACAATTGAATAGTTTTTATAAATGTACAGTTAGAGTTACAAGGCTTACGTTGGGGCTTGGTAATCATTACAATAAAACTTATTCACGTGTCTTCAACGCTATGTATAATAGTATTATAGAATATACATAATATAGATAATAGTATTTCCTGCCACATCCCCGCCTCTGTCTCGGACCAGTTAGCGAGCAGCGGCATCCTTTGTTATTCATCTTCAGATAAAACTATTTTGGCAACAGGCCACGCAGAACCACGTCACTGATTTATCCTTTGCCATATAAATTCGTTGGGTCTGTAAATTTAACCGTAAACGGAATTATCGCTGAATTCAAAAAGACGAGAAGAGCTGCACCTTCTTACTTAATTGAGTAACATATACCGGGTCATTAAAAATATTTGCTAAAAAATGATGAGAGCAAAGATAAGCTTCATTGGGAATCGAAGATTTATAAAATGGGGAGGGGAACATCGGCAATAAATTAGGACGGTGAATAAATACAGATTATGTCCTAGCGAAATTATTGTCTAGTGAAAAAACGTAAATCGGTATAATGATTGCGTTTGTGTGAATGTGAGGGACAATGCGAAAAGAGAAAAGGGGTGGATGAAAGACCACTTATTCTACACCGTGACCTGAAGCGAAAACTACCCTAATCACGGCTCCGCCGTCAAGTTACACTGGCGCATTCTCGTATACGCGTGTGCGTCCCAGTGCATCTATGGGTAGACGTATGGACGCCCGATATTTTTGCTTCAAGCGATGGCGTTAAATGCATGTTTTGCGGATCGCGATCATGATAAAGAAAGGTCGGCCATGATGATCGAATCGTCGCCGGCTGACGTAGGAACCTCGCTTTGCTCCTCGGCCATCCTCGCATCGGACGTCTGAAGGAACTTGATTACTTTCTCCGTCGCCGCAATGCCGCAGCTGCTGGTTTCATTCTAAAAAATAATTAAATATTTTGTTAAATAAATTTTATCAGAAGATATCGAAAACTATGTAAAAAATTTATCTCTGCGTTTCCTTTCATTTCTGTTTATTTATTTATTTGTTCTTCTTTTGTAAACGGAAAAGAGGTGGATTGTCAAACGTGGAATTAAAAATTATTAAGAATAGACTCTGCTTAAGTGTTAAGCGATAAACAAAATCTGATATAATTCTGAGGGTCATCAAAAGGGGGATTGGACATCAAACTGATTAATTAATTCCTTGATTAAAATTAACAATTAAAATTTCATCATTCAAACGTCATTGTTTCTATAAATTTCTAAAGACGATATGTAAGTTAATTATCATTATTATTATTATTTCTATATCCTTATTGTACTCGAAGATTCCGAGCACAATAAGTCCTTCACTCGGTATAGAGCAAAAAAAAAAAAAAAATTAGAACATCAAAACTTTGATTGACAAGGATTTAAAAGTATTTGCTGTAAAGAAAATGAATTCTTTTTTAATCCTTTTCAATCCAAGTTTTTACCTTTCAATCCTTTTTTTACTGAGCATTACAGTACAAAAAGTAGACGTACGATACATTTCGAGTTATATTTTACAATGTAAAGTAGTGAATCCTCTTTGATTTTTTAATGTATTTTTTCAAAAATATATTGCGCTTCATAAGCAATGTTCTTTTTGTCCCAGTAATTAACAATAACTGCATCACCACTCTCTTTAATTCGCACGCGAATGAGACAAATATTTGTTAAATCATTCATCAGAAAACTTACAGATGCAGTTAGATTCATAAAATTGAAGAACTTTTGAAGTACAGCAACCATCGTGGCAAAATTGTGATCTGGAAGTCGACTCCTCACAACTGATTCATAATCCTATAGTTAAACAAATTTTTGCAAATTAGATTAAATTTCATGAATATCATTCTATAAAAGTAGTATATAGTCCGATTCTTACTTTATTATCCATGATCAAATTTCCAAGCAAGAGAACGACATATGCAGAAATTAAAGTGTGTTCCATGTGACGACCGGCTTTCTGCAGTACTGAAACGTGAAAAAAAAATTTTGTAAAAAATTGTATCAAAAAATATGCGAATAGCGATAAAGAATGGCATGGCATACATTTAGTGACAGTCTCTTCAATAAATTCTTCTTGTGATTTTGTGGTTGTTGAAACAGTCTCTGTTTGTTCAGAATCTTTATTTCCGTCAAGAATTGCGTCGGTCTTTTGCTCTTCTGCCCTAGCTAATTGTTCTTGCTTGTAAAATAATTCGATAAGTGCATCCACACAGCTTTGTCTTCCTAAAAAATTTCAAACAAACATTTTCCTAAATGAGCAATATTTCATCTTTATCAGTTGCTTTATTCTATTTTTATTATCCATTCAACAAAGCAATTAAATTGAATTGTTCATAATAATACGATATAATAATAATAATAATAATAATAATATTTTCTCACTTTCAAAAATATTTTCAGGTGTTCCCGGAGCTTTGGATACCATTATTAATTCTTTATTAGCATCACATTGCTCCACTAAATTTATTAAAAGTATCAGTGCCAACATCATTATGTCAAAGCGTTTTTCCTCGGGAAGGAATTCCGGAACTATAAGTATCAGGAACAAACTGCCATCGATGACACCAGTTTGAGATCCTACAAACTGACTACCAAATGCTGAAAAAAAATTGTGATTAATGATAATATATCTTTACATGTTTTTAGTGCAATTTTTATACTTAAAAAATCGTATGAATCCATGTAATAGAGCTATTTTGCAATTACATAAGAATATTTAAGATGGCTTACATTCTCTGTTGAATCGATGAGTCAAATTAATAAGAACTTTAAGAATGGCAAAGAGACATTGGCTGACTACTGCGCCAGTAGAAGTCTTATCACTTGGATCTATGGTAGGATAAATCGGTATCTCTTGGCCACATAATGTGTATAAATTGGCAATGGTATTTACTAATACACCTTCGTCATATTTTAACAGGTACACCTGGTTCTCCTCATTCATATGTGTAACCTGTTAACAAAATCCATTTGTTATATATCACATGTGTATATGAATTCATCAAAATTGATTGTGAATAAGCAAAATAACTGCTTACATTTTCTAATACTCGTAGACATCTATCAACTTTCCGCAGTTTGTCCAGTAAGGATTCGGTCCAGCCCGCTCTTACGATGTCGCAGGCACTGATATGCCGATAACATTCCCGTATTGTTTTTACAATATGTTCTAAACCTCCTAATTCTCTAAGCTCTTCTTTAAACCATTCGCCGGCACGTTTAGATGTTAGACTAAGCAATGTCTCCATTGCCAATTGTCCAACCTGTACAGCACAAAAATTATATTAGCAATATACCAAAAACCTCTTACAATTTGTAAATTTATAAAAATAATAAATTTTTGTTTTGTATACGGCAACAAATCCTGACACACACACACGCGCGCGCGGCGCGCGCGTATATATGCATGTATATATGTATACGTGTTGTCCGAATTATAGAACAACTAATTATTGTTTTATAAAAATATATTTAATATTCAACGTATTTGGATATAATGTTAAAAGTTGAAGAGAAAACATCTTTCTTTTTTAAAACAATACTTTAAATTTATACTTCAATGGCTCAAAATGAATGAAATATTAATATATTTAGAGAAGAAGAAGAAGAAAAAACTCCGAATAGCAATCGAAAAAATCGGGCTACAATCGCTATTACATCAGGCATGAAACTTACAGTAATGTTATCCAAGTTGAGATGTTTTGCATGGCCCTGAGCTTGAATATCCGCGCAGAGCTGCCGAACTTTCTCTTTATTCTTCAGTAATTCTGCACGGCTCAGGCCGCAGTCATCAAGGGCGTCTTTGTGGCTCGCATCAGATTCCAGCAGGCTAAGCATCAGTTCCAGACAGTCCCGATCTAAATCCATTGCGAGACGATCTTGACTGAGGACGAACATTACAGTTGCTGTACACAAACCCAAACTCTGCAAAAATATTGATTTAATCCCGTTAGTATACGTACTCATTAAATTTCGAAACAAATATCTACCCGTACTTTCTGGGAGATTGCATACATTATATTGGATTACCCTAATTTAAAAAGTCAACATTAAAAAAAAAAAGCGCATTTCACTCGTTTTTCAAACACTTTTCTTGATGCGAGGTTAGTAGTAGGTCGGTTCCATACTTTACACCCCCTTAGATAATTTATTTATACGCGTATATCGAAATAAATTGTACGGGTAAATTAATGGATATTCACAATAATAAAGAAGTAAGTGACTTCTTATCGTTTCCCAACCCGTTCATTTAAGGCTCGTTACACAAATAACGCAATAACGCGAATGACATTATTTGTTAAACGTTTTAGGATAATTTACAGATATTCTTCCGAATGTTCAAAGATAATGACGAATGTAAGATTTTTGGAACGACAAAGTAGTTGAACGTTCGAAGTAGATTATATGCATAAGGGAGATTATACTTATAAGTATGTTCAAGATCGCTCATGACTTTCATCAAGCATTTGTAGTGGCGTATAGAAATAATTAATTTTTATTTCGGACGCTTTCGGTATATGTACAATGTTATTCATTCCCGTTTAACCCATTAAAGGCCAAATGCACTGAAATTTTACCTCGACTCCAGAGTTTATTACTTCGCCTTCGCACGCAAGGCGGACGAAGTATTGAATTTCTCGTATGAAAATAATATGAGAAATAATCAAGGGAACATTTTTAACATTTACCATTTTGAAGGGAGCCCTTATACTTCGAATGACGTTGAGAACATGTTTTCGTTTTTTTTTTTTTTTTTTTTTTTTTTTTTTTTTTTTTTTTTTTTTTTTTTTTTTTTTTTTTTTTTTGTTGTTTTTTTTTTTTTTTTTTTTTTTATTTTTTTTTTTTTTTTTAGTTCGGTCATATATTAGAGATTTTTTTAAATGATTACCGTATCACCAAAATGGTAAATCGGATACAAAACATACGAGTATTGAAAGTCATGAAAATCAATCAATATTGAATACCCCCACCGTATAGACCTGCCAATTTGAATTATGAGAATCTGTTCTCGTTTTCGTAATCATCAGCGACGAAAAAAACATAAGGATACTAAAAATCATGAAAATCAATGAATATTTAATATTTTGCATCCGCCATCTTGAATTTAATAAAAGTAAACCCGGATTCATAATCAGCAAACCCAAAAAACTCACGGAAATAGAGTTAGTACTTTTGTATCCGATCCTAACGTATGATCGATTCTTTTAATGGGCATATCTGGTATGCACTTATGAAATATTATAAAGCAATGGAAATACGTTTCGGCCAACAAAATGAAAAGCGAGAAAAACTGTAAAAACTTTTTTACATATTTTTGAAAATAGCAATTTTCAACAAATGTTTTCGACGCTATTCGAAAGAGCGACCTTTAAAATGGTAAATTTATGGACTCGTCTCGATTATCATCATATGTCATATTATATGTTTTTCATAATATGAGAAATAAACGCAGCGAAGTCAAGGTAAAATTTCAGCGCATTTGGCGGTTAATGAGTTAAATAAGCAACAAGATATGCGTTCAATCCAGACTTGCCAAAAAATAATTAATACTTTCGGTCGAAAAAATGCAAAAATATGTTACAAGGACAAAACGATATGCGGACGTTGAGTAAAACGGAGCAAAATGTAGATATTATACACATTATAAAAAGAACTCAGGTTTCAATGGTTGTTTAACAAATTTGAAATGTGAAAATTTTAAATGAAAAAGGTTTCTCGGAAGAATATAATCTGTATTTTAATTATTTCTTATATGCTGACAATGGCATTATAATAATCAATGACAATAATGCTTTTCAGATAAAGCTACTTTCGTCGAAATATTAAATCAGTTTTGCTTCAGTTTGCGAGCAAGGAAACGTGTCAGGGTACATTGTCCGAAGAGCATCTGTCTTTTAGGGTCTGCAAAATATGTGCAACAGTGAGATGATCGAAAAAACAAAAAAAAAAAAAAAACGAAATCAATTGCCCTATAAGAATTCTTTGTGAAATTAATATTACAAATTAATTATAAGCCACGATTCTATTCAGACTTTCGTGATGTGCACTTTGTGATGTTATTAATCTTAATAATTTCGGATGTACCGAATGCATTCCTGGTGCAATACCGCGATTAGCGTACGCCATCCGCGGGGCCCCGCGGGCTCGTTCCGCCCCTGGGCCAGACGCGTTTCGCTGCTTTCGTCTCTTTGAGCTCAGGTGGCTCAGGTCAATAACAATTGCAACATCGTGCCTATATGTATACATCGAGTTCTTTTATACAACGTTAAAACTGTCGATGATACATGAAAGAGCTGAGGAATTTTCTTTCGAGAAAAACCCTTTGCCGAATACCCACTTGATCAAACTTTTCATTACGAATAATCAAACACCTTAAAAATATTTACAAACAGTAATTAGAAACAACTTCTAATTTCCCTAGCAAGACTGATCGACGCCCTATGCGACGGCAAACATTACGATACAATTCTAACGTTAAGCATTGTTTCGGCCGGTCGAAATTGAACATTTAAAATAATACCCGTTGATGCGACATTTGCCCCCGACGTGAACCTAAAGATATCAGCCTATTAGTTCGAGCGTTGCAGTACGAACACACGTATATGACATTCAGGACATTTCGATTTTAAGTCTCCATCACTAGCCGATTTACTACCGGCACAGTAATTTAAAAAATATTCTCATGATGATAATGGGGGATTGTATTTGAAAATTGGCAAAAACAAAAACAAAAAATAAAAAAAATCAGAAAAACGAAAAATTCTCCAAATCGAGGAATCGGCCATAATAAGGAAAAATTTTAAATGCCCATAAAACACCTCGCCCGTTTTCCACCATGTGTCGTAATATTGTAAAAGTATAATAAAAATTTGGAGAAATAATTTATAAATAGTGCGCACATCTACATGTAAAATTTGGTTTTCACTTCAAATGTTGACTTTACTTATATATGTAAATATTTATGCTCCGATTTTATTTAGCCTCCATCAGAAATGAACGAATTGTATTGAAATTTAAGTGGCTTAAATAATTGTTGGCTAGATAGCACAGTCCATAAATCGGGGCGTTTTTCGCGTAATTTGAACGAAATGCTGGCAAATAAAAAACGTTTACATTTGAAATTAATCTTAATGCAATTATCAACTCGATTTATGCCTGTGACGATATTTTTGCAACTCATTTATGACTAAAACGAATTTGATTGTTCGAAATTAAAGCAGGTGCATATTCGACAAAACTTCTGAAATAGTAACGTTACTCGATTAAATTGAAAGTTAACAAAACGTATTTAACAATAGATATTTTTCAGCTACTTCAATGGAAATCTGAGTAATGAAAAATTCGTTTATACAAATATCTTTTACCAATGATTATTTCAATTATACGAAATGATTACGTGAAAATAATTTTTAAAGTTGTAAGTATTAAATGCAAATATTCTAAAGACTTTAAAATACAAGCCATTCTGCTTGCAGCTGATAATTTTTTCTTAAATATTATTGTTCTGAATGGTGTTTGATTTCACGTAACTGATATGTATATTAAGTTTTCAATACTTTCTGTAGACTTATAGATAACAACTTTTACTTGTGTAAATGCTCATGGAAATAATGCAAATTTTACAATATTTATGTATTTACTTATATATAGGTGTAGTTGCCTCTAAGAAAGAAAAATATACAACGTGTATACACTTTAAGATTGTACTATTATTTGAAGCAAATAAAATGCCATATTTTGACCTGTCATTAGTACAGTTTATTTGAGCGAAAGGACACTTCAGTTACGTTTTGCACCTTAATGTTAATTACTGTGTACATGCTTAACATTTCAAAATTTAACACGTTGTTGAGTTTTACATATTTTTCACCATTTCACATTTTATTTTTATAATGCTTTCAAGACATTACTTGATATTTTGCATTATTTATTAATAAAAAAAAAAATTCAATTTATAATACAAATCACAAACCTGATCTTTGGTCGCGTCATAAAGAGCCTTAAAGAATTTAGCTACTGTTCCATGAGCTCGAACGTGCATTCGGAAAGCTGGAGCCATACACTTGCTTGCTAGCCTAATAGCTGACAGACATCGAGTTGCATTTGGATTATTCTCCCTTAATGTGTCCAAAATGTACTCGACGTCATCGTTGAATTCTTGGAATTCACCACTTTCCTGAATTTGATGGGCTTTCTTTACGTTTTTCACAACTGTATAAAACTGATAAATAAAATTAGTAATGAAACAATTCCTTCAAATGTACAATTATTTATTGTTCCATTGACTACTTACTCCTTTGACTTTTTTTCCACATCGAACGCTTGTAACGGCTTCAAAATCATCTTCAACATCTGCGTCTGGCTCAGGATAAGTAACAACTCGAGTAAGTTGAGTGTTTTCAAATTCTTCTTCCAATTCATCTTCGTATACGGCTTCTGAATCGGCATTGATAGTCGATCCAGAGGCAGTATTCGCTGCATCAGTACCACTCGTGGATACATCAGCTTGGTTGCTCTCCTTGTAACTATCACACCATTTGTGTTTGTACAACGCCCGACGTTTGTTCCCGTTTGTCGCTCCAGTTGACCGACTTTTAAAAATACTGCCTTTTTTTGTAACAACAGGTTTACTGCTTACTTCACGAGCTGGCAGAGGTGATGTTTTTGTACCAGTCGCAACACTCTCAGCCTCATTCACGTTTTCATTACCGGTATTCCCTGCAGCACTTTCACTATCTTCACTTCCAGAGAACCAATCTTGATCTAAAATTTTTGCTACCACATTTTTCTTTTCAAGACTGTGTGGTGCCGGTCCTAATTCATAGGTCATTTCTTGATCTCTTTCGGATTCTGAACCAGGCTTTGGCTCTTGGATGGCTTCTTGTACAGCTTCATTCTTTTCAAGACAACTTTCTTTTTGATTCTCTTCCAATACTTCAGTGGTTTTTGATTCAGTTATGTCCATCGATTCTAATGACTTTTTTACATTTTTATTGTGAGCAGAGTCTGCATCGCTTGAAAGGATATCAATTAGTTCTTGTGTTGTCGTAGGCAATGGCTGGTCATGTCCAATTAAAGGCTCAATTGGTGTGTAACCGACATAATTTGTAGATGTAGGGCAGTCGGTTTTAACAATATCGTAATGGGAAATGAGAGTGTTATTCGAATCTGTCATGGATTTTCGAAGCGTTAAGGATAATCCTGAACTAGGTGTATTATTTAAATTAATATTTGAAGTCTCATTCGTTGCAGCAGAAACTTCAAGCTGAATATTTTTAGTACGACTGCGAGTTGTTCTTCGCATATCTGAATTTTCCAACGGAATGGACACTGTTGTTACTTCAGGCTGATGATGTGCCGAGCGTGTGGATTTACTACTAGTTCTGACAGTAACCTCTGATTCTGGTATTCGTTCGTCACTACGTTTACTTACATTGCTGCTTGCTGAAGGTGTTGATATTCTACAAGATTTTGTTTCCATATCTGGAGCATCTTGTACATCTGTGGAAATAAGCCTGGCAGTGCCCTTGCATATTCTCAGAACTATCGGAGGTTTTCCTTCAGTCCTAGAAGATGCATCCAATACAGGTTCTACACTTTCACTAGCTTTCCTCGCTGGTGCAGGTGGTGTAGACACAGTCTTTTGTTTCTGAGTTCGTGCCCGACTATACTGCGAATCAGAGACTTGTCTGTGTAATGCAGCGTCTGACACTGGTTCATCGACTGTTGATACAGCATTTCTGCTTTTGAAAAATTTTTTTGGTTTGGCAACCGCAGGGACAGGTTCCTTTTTTGCATCAGCAAGATCCGTATCAAAGGAGAATGGATCTTTAGCAGTGGTTTGACGTGCATTTTGGTTACCATAGTCAAGTTTTAACCGTTTAGCTCCTAGAGCACCTTTAATATCTTCGTGTCTTCCTATAAATAAATTATTAACATTTGATGACCAAAGTTATCAAAAACAGTATCACATTAGAAATTAAAAAAAAAAGATAAGATATGTAAAATTAATGAATAAAATATGAATAAGAAATTGACGTTAATTCAATTAAAAAATATTATCATTTACAATTTAGAAAAATAGTATTAAAAGTTATATTAACATAGAGAATGTATATATTAATCAATGCATATTTTTATCATTGTATATTTTAATATTTAATCATCTTAGACTAATATATGTATTTTTTAGACTCTTTGACTGAATATACTGATATTCAAGGCTTATGAAATATTTAAATCCCCTTCTGTTTCTTAATATTGAAAAGACGGAATGAAAATTAATATTTATAAAGTAATTCTGTAACACTGTTTAAAATTGATATATTTAAAGTAAAATTTAGGTAATTTGTAAGTGAAACATCTCGGCTATAAATATAGTTACAGCAAATTATTTATCACAATAATGCCAAGACTATTGATTGAATTTATTTATTCGTTTATAAACATTATATCATTTAGTAAGGCTGAAATATTTTGAGTCACAGCTTATGATACTACATATATTTAGTATAATCTTAGTAAATCAAGTAGAAAAGCACAATTTGGTTATATTTTTATTTCCTTATAATAAAATTGTTAATTTACCTATTTTGTAATTTCCTTAAATTGAATTAGTTACAGTTAAATTAGCATTTGACTATTGAACTAAAAAAATTGAAAAGGTTCAAACCAAAAAAGTTAACACTTGATAATGTATATGATTTAAAATCATAAACTATTCTTACCATTTAAATTTGTACTACGTATAGATGTGAACGAAGTAATGCCCCATTTGCCAACAATACCAGCTGATTTTGCTGCAGATGGCCGATTGCTGTTTTCACGAAAGAGTTTGTCGAATTGAATACTTGGCGATGCCACAGTATTTACTTTCCGACTATACGATTTAGTACAGCTGCGCGATGTCATTTTCCTAGTCTCGCAATATCACTAAATGCTTTTCTTAATCTCGGCATTCCAAAACAAGAATAAAACTTTCACTTGGACGTCGCGATTATTCGTTTGAAGGAAGCGTCTGTAATAAAAATGTAATAATCACCTACAGTTAAAGGTCCACAAAATACACATTAAAGTTTAATCAGGTACATCAACTGGATGCTCGTGTTATTGTTGATATCAGCAATTTTTCTCGCGAATCATACCCGATAAGTTACTTGTAGTCAACTTAGGGTCTGACGAAATAGAATTTCCATTAAATTTAAAAGAGAGCTCTGGTAAGTACCTTGAAAATTTCGATATGCACTGATGTTAAGAGTGAGGTTTCTTCTTATTTAATACATGTCACAATAACATTCATCAGCGACATCGTAGTGTTTATCGAATCGCTACTCCACGTCCTTCGATTTGCACTAGGTATATCTTTTCGCGGAATTCCGGAAATCTGTTTTGGTCACTCGCGCCTTCGATGCAATTCCCTGCACTTCGAAGAAAATTAGGAATAGAAGGGTCAGAGAAGCGGCGACGTTGACGCTGTGATCTTGCGCGGGATACGTAGGATTTTTGGAAACAAATGGACAGACGACGACTGCGATTATCAGGCATCAGCGCGTATTTAACAATTTGCATCAACACAACACATTTAGGCACGCAACGAAATCATATTGTATAGGGCACGGGGGGGGGGGGGGGGGGGGGGCCGGTGGGGAAGACGCGATGGGTATTGTGCGCATACCGGTGGCCACAAAGACTTTGGAGTTGTGATTTTTTTGATGCACCTCTTCTTTTGTCTCTAATCGCATTGGCCAACTAATTGAAGCATTCGGCAAACCTTATTGGTCTACAACTTTCCGGATTAACCAATGAGATATTTTCTATACTCGTAGAAAACTCACCAAACGTCCAGAGATCGTAAATTCCCTATATATACAGGGAGAACAATTATCACCGCTTTCCACGGTCATGTGCGACGTGTGCATCGATGATATATGTATAAGTGTATTGTTTTGATCATTTTGATCTTTTGTCAGCTTTCGGTGCAATGGGTGCAATCGGTGCAATAATATCCCAATAAACATGAAGGTACATACCTGAAATGTATATCTTTCAGGTAACGCGAAATAGATGCCAGGTAACTACATATCTACCATACATATTAGGATGACTTATTAAAAGGCATCTAGAAGGTTACTATATATGTAGTTGTCTATAATGTCTCGTCTTTACGTTAACTTTCAGAACCTGGAAGTTGACTATTAGTTGCCGCAATGGGTAATTGAAAAGGTGTCTACACATGTCTATAGATGTATATGAGGACAGATGCCGTTGAGTTACAACTGTGTAGTTGCCTTGAAGTTACCGTTAAAAGTTACCGTTTAGTCGCCGGTTTTTATGCAAATACGTAGAGATGGTTAACGCATAACCTATATTTGAAGAATTAAAATGTGAACGTGAACATGAAACTTTTTCTCAATTAATTTTCATCGCATTATCAATTATCTGCTATATATATATATATATATCTACTGTAGAGCAGAGAAGGATAAATGTGAAGAAAATCGATTGAAAAATGTTCATATTCACGATCACATCTTAAGCCGTCAAATATTCATTAGAGTATTGGCATTAGATGTACAGAAAGAGGATTTATGTGGTATATGTCAAACGTTTTATTTTTATCACTCTAATTTCATAAAATTATAAAAAAAGTACAAATTTATTTATTATTTTGTTTCGCCTGTTTCCTGTGCCAATTTTTCATTGTGTGGTTACGTATCTCTGAAAATAGCTGTCGTTCAGTGGCCGTTTAGAAGATAACTGTGAAAGCGTTAACATACATATAACTCATCAGCATCTTAAAGGTAACTTTAAAAAGTTAACTTTCAGATAACCAATAGTCAAGCGTGTTTATTGGGCTTTTACACGAAAATAAATAGTACTTTCCTATTAGTGATAGTATCGTGCAGTAGTTTTTTTTTCTTACGTGGGTATAGTATCCCAGTAAGCGGCGAGATTTGACTCGAAATCAGATTGCCGGGGCGATTTGCAGCCGGAGATGCGGAGCTCGGCACAGGCTCGAATCTATAAAATAAATGTGTAATTACAATCCGCGGTCGGGATATATATGGAAGGGTGAGGGCTCCCTTGAGCCTTCAGAGAATGGATCTATCGTAACGGTGTGACTTTCGGTCACTTGTTAGGTGAAAGTTCACCTCGGATGCTGGGACGGACCAAGGAGGCCCTAATCCAGCAAACGGAGTCTTGGTGAGATTCACAAAGAGCGGACGGATAGTGATCCCTTGATCACTCGGATGCTGGTGTTAACCAGGAAGATCATAGGATTTGCGGACGGTGATGACCGGAACCCCATCGCCACGTAAAATCACGAGAGCGAGGGTGTTCACTGTGATAAACCTCAGGCCTCCTACTCAACACGTAAAAACACGAGCTTCTAGGGTTGAGTAGCACGGAGGATTGCAGCTGTAGTAGGCACTCATCTTGCCACGTAAAAACATGAGCGCAACTAGCCACCTACGACCTCAATAGCATCTTATCTGAGATGTACCCACGAAGTAAGAGTACTCTTACGATCGATGGTTTTTGCGACGACGATGAGTGAAACGTCATTAGCAAATGTTACCATTAAGACCCCATCTGGGAGCGAATGTCTGAGTAAACCGTGATGCAATACGTTCTACAGCAGGGGTCCCAGAACCGCGCCCTGCGGCGCGTCTCCTGTGATTTTGTAGGCGCGTCTGGCGTCATCGGTATTACAAAACAGAGTTAGGTTAGTCACGTACCTTCATATCTTGTAAGGCCAGCATGATGCCATCCCATCTGGCAGAGTTGAAGGCGTTCCGGATATCAAGTATGATGATCAAAAATTTGAGTGGGAAGGAATTTTTTTTTTTGTCGCAAATATGCACAAAATTGCACAAAATATAATACTTTCCAACAAGCTTTGGTTTTTTATCGTACGATTTTTTTTAACAAAATGGCGGCCAAAAAACGAAAGCTAAAAAATCAAACTTTCATTTTACTACTGAAAATCAAACTTTCATTTTACTACTGTTTTTGACGTTTTTTCATTCAAAATTAAATGAGAACTTTTGGAAACAAATTATTTTTCCATACCTCAATTAAAAATAGTTTCCAAAAGTTCTCATTTTATTTTGAATGATTTTTGCTGTAATTTTTTTGGTGATTGTATACGTTACGTAGAATCGCCCTTCCAGAGCCTAAACTTTGAAAAAAAGTTTCAATCGTTTTTTATTGATATTTTTATTGTTGAAAAGCTCTGTCGGTAACTGTTCTACTTTAGAACCACCTTAAGAGAGACTTTGATCCTTTTCTTCGGGTTTTCTTTGGGACCGACTTAGCGATCTATTGCTCCAATCGTAGCTGATCATTCTGGGTATCTTAATATATTATGCTGAAATGAAATATTGTAACATTAGAATGCTATTGAGTATATGTCCGCAGCCATTAGTATAGGCTAGGATCGCTAGGATTTTAATAAATCAAATATCTGTCCATCTATCGTATCTACCTATATATATCTCTCCTATTTTATTAATTTTAACATTTAAATGAGAATGTTCATAAATGGGATAACAAAGAAAAAACGCAAAAAAGGAAACATGAATGCCATAATTGCAACGAATCAAGATTAGGACAATCGTGGTGGGACTTGGCAACGGCGCAGTAAAATCTTTCGAAAGCTTCGAACCGAGTCCCTGTTTTACCGCAGTCATCTCTACGTTACCACGAATATAGCATTGTACGTTTTGTACCATGGGAGCGACTCGGAGTCGCTCCAAATCGCTGTAAATCAAAGGTTAGGTTAGGTTGCTAATGTTATTTGTATATGTATCTTTAATTCTTTATGATCTATATTGAAAAAGGAGGGACTCGGAGCAATCCAGGTATTGCAAAACGAACAATGCTTTTGAGTACATATTTGGCTTCGAATTTCCCCCGTTGACTCTACTGGCGGCGTCCTATAGTCAAAGACCTAAACGTGCAACTCGAATCTCAAATCTCTCCGTCCTTGTCCGCCTTGTCAGAATAAAGGAAGACGAGGGAGACAAAACACCCGCAACCGAACGCGTTCGAGTCGCGTTCGATTTCTCGTTGCGACTTGTGCTTTGGGCTTGTGAGACTATAAGTTCAATGACGGTTATTATTCGTCTATTATAGTATTATTCTGAACGTTCTGAACCATTCCAAAGTTCCGAACGACGCTAAAGTGTAGTAGAACTGGGGTGATGGGGCCGGTGGGGTGGATGGGGTATGTGCGCATATATGACATGCGGCACACACAACCGATCCAACCGATGTAGATGTGCATATTTGTTAACCAATTATGTAAACATGAATGCATGTATACCATCCATGCATACCATTGTATCCCCCAATTCCTCCAAGTTTTCTCTCGTCAGTAGCAGTCAGTAGTCGCACATCAGCCGTCCCATATAGGTCAAACATTATGAACGTTAACAGGGCGAATTCTCACTGCGCGTAGTTCTTTGTATAGATTCTTGCTGGTCAAGTTGTGTGTACTGAAATACACGCTCTTGACGTTTTCGTGACATAGAACAGCACAGAAATCACGCGAAGTGGAATAAAAGAATTTGGAGTGAGAGTAAGTTTAAAATTGTGCTATCTTTGCTGTTTTAACAATTCCAGCAGTGTATCCAAGATGCTTTTGTAATTTATAAATTTTCAACATTTTACGTTTTGTACATGTATATAGATACAACGTAAGGTGAATGCATCTGCAATCAAAAACACTGCATAAAATCAAGCAGTGCAATGTTCAATCACACTCTCCTGGATGCTTTTTACACTGCTACTTTCGTTGAGAATTACCTAGAGTGTGTAGAAACTTTACCAAATGATTTGCAAAGGCATGTCTCACGAATGCGAGAACTTGATGCTACTTGCCAGAGTAAGTAAGCAATATTGATACTAATAGTTTTTCAGTAGAATATAAACATATATACAAAATTAATTGTGATAGCATTTTATTAAAAAAATCTCACATAATTGGACCAGTTAAGTCTTGCTTCGTTTTCACTATTTTTAGATAATAAAAGAAATGAAAAGTTCAGCCATTGTGTGAATTATGAACATTGAAATTACATTATTACACAATTTCAAAAGTGTCAATTTCCACTCAATTATTTCTTTGCTTAATATTTCAGCATACCTTCGAGATGTTTACAAGTATCAGGATATGTTGAAAACTTGCAATGATGCTCATTCCTGGAAAAGAGCTCTGATGAAAATTCAACATGCTCTGATCGCATCTCAGGAAATTGGAGATGAGAAATTACATATTCTTCAATTAGTTCAAGATCTTATTGAAAACAAAACTCGCCAATTGGACAGCGATTATAACAACATAGGTATATTATTAAAAACATGTTTTTAATTTTTGTAATGATAATGCGAATAATAACAAATATGACTTTTTACCAGGTGATTTTAATAAAGATCAAGAAAGCCATGAACCGTTGCGTGACTCTAATTCAGCAGTTACCTCCAATTCCAACACCAATACAAACAATTCTGAACGTCAAACTAAACGTGCAAGAAGAACTAGGACAGAGACAGTTGCAGAAACTACGCATTCAATGGATGCAATGCTAATATCTGAGAATAGATCAACAAACCTTTCAAATACCTCGAATGGAAATCAGAAAAAGACCTCTGTAGCGAGTACTGGTAAGAAAAAGAAAAGAAAAGCACGACAAGTTACGCAACAGAATCAACATCGGGAAGACACTCCTCCACCACCTGAAGAAGAAGTACTTGTTGATCCTGATGAACCGACATATTGCCTGTGCGATCAGATTTCATACGGTGAAATGATTCTCTGTGATAATGACTTATGTCCCATTGAATGGTTCCATTTCTCATGTGTGTCATTGAACACCAAACCAAAAGGCAAGTGGTTTTGTCCAAAGTGTCGAGGAGACCGTCCTAATGTAATGAAACCGAAAGCACAATTTTTGAAGGAGTTGGAAAGGTACAACAAAGAAAAAGAGGAAAAATCGTAACATAAGGGCGCTCTCAAGAATGAAGATGAAGATCTTAAATAGAATAATAAATATGATGGGACATGCATTTCTTGTAAGAGTTGACATATATTGACTCAAGTTTCTTGGACTTTTTAGTTGTTTAGTAATTAATGAAAAAGGCGCGTTTATTGTACAGTATTTCAGTGAGAAGAGTAAATGGTAAATAAAAATAAATAAGGATACATATATATATAAAAAAGAAAAGTATTCATTCAATGACACATTTCTTGTAATCGACCTTTGCTTCATGTATTATAAATAAAATTTATAATACATTATAATTCCTATTGATTCTTTATAAGGTGCAAATTCTGGGATTTATTTTAAAAATTTAGTTTGTGTAAATACGTGTAGTTTGGGAGTTTTATAATGAATTTCAAGTTTACGCATTATAAAAAATCGATAAATACTTTAAATCCGTCGTAACAATATCGTTTATTTATTGCATCATATTTGAACTTACTCTGTACATATATATTATATATTTTGTTGTTTTGTTTTGAAAGATATTAGATTATAAATAAATTTAATCAAATTTAAATATTGCAATAATACCATTCCATTTATTTTACTATTTATTCATCTATTGCTTATTAAGCCACATTCGATATTTGGATTGTACGACTTTCTAACATAATATTTCTTTAATCGAGCAGTGCGTTTAATGTTTACTTTTCAAGTTTATATATTGAATAGATATCGTATAATTTACTGTCTCATGCTCTTCATGTGGTTGTTTAGAATAAAGATTGTATATCTTTTGAACACTTAATTTTATTCACGCTATATGAAATTATTTATCGCAATGTTTATTTAATTATGATAAATATGAAAATTTTGTCTTGAATATAATTAAACATAAAATAAATTGATTGATATTCAATTTGAAACTACTTTTTTTAAACCTAATGATGTGTTTTATTTTCTAGAAAAGTTTATTATAAATGTTGAAAAATTAGGAATTATACTCTAATCTATTTTGAATTTAGGAAATATTGTTGAAAGTGGTATTAAAAAACTCTTGTATACTATTAATATTCTTAAGATCTATTTATTCGCCATATTTTTCTTACAATCTTGACTAAGTTAATGAATTAAAAACGCATTGTATGATTCGACGAACATGAACTCATGAACAATACACCAAATTATTGCATTAGTAGTTTATTATCTATAAACATTATATTGAGTTATTTTTTTTTGATTCAGCTATTATTTTTAGCTGTATTTCTAATCAGATTCAAAATAATTTTTTGATTTTACATTTCAAAGCTTATCTTCAATAAGTGTGGAATTGGAAAATGTTTATATAAAAGTTTTTTAATATTATGAAAGACGCACTCGTCCGTTTCCTCGGCATAAAAATCTTTTAATGCTACAAACTTGATTTGAACCTAAAATAATAAGTATACGTAGATTTACTCTAATAATAATGATAATAATAATAATTATAGATACGAAACTACCGCAATTTGAACATTTTGACTATTTCCCATAATGGCAAACATTGGTATTTCTCTTGTTATAGTTAATATAACAAGAGAAATTCTCGATATGGAAGTTCATGGATTCATTACATGTTATCGATTGCATTACGTCGCAGACTATTTATATTATCTGATAAATGAATGAAAGCAGGTTTCAACGCCTATATCGAGATGATGATTTTTGTCAATTATGCTGTATGCGACTGGATGATAAACAAAATTTGCACCTTTTCACGGGTAAGCTCATTAAATAACCTGAATATATAAAATTAAAATTTAATATAAAGTAGCTCATTGGTATTTGCTGTAATGAATACATTTAATCAGATTCGAATAAATGAAATATTGAGTCCACCACAGGATTAGTATTATTAATGATCGTTTGTAGAATGGCAAAACCTAAATTAAAGGAAAACATTTTCTTGTGTTTCAGAATTTTGAGCAAGCAGTTTGTGAGTATTCTTTCAAGCGCAATCTTTTTTATCAAATGTACTTATAATTCCTTGATGGTAGAATATCTAGAATTGCTATATTACTCAATTGTAAAAAATCGAATTTCTAACTTGTCTAATATTGTTCCTGATGTATGAGTTCCAAAACAAATAATTCCACTTTTTAATTGCAAATTAACTCCTGTACCAGTCAGAAAATAATTATATAAAATTTCGAACCCGTTTCGATCACGTTTATTTTGATATTTTATCAATGATGATTGTATGAATTTATTGACTTTATAAGAGCCGCGATATTGTCGCACTGTAGTTTACTTCAAACAGAACAGTCACGCGAATTGTAATAGTAATAATTCATTTCGTAATATTATGTTCTCCTAGCTACTTTTCCAATAACTATATAGAATCAGCTATGTTCGATTGAGACCTACGTTCTTCACAATTCAATATAAGTACTGCACTGTGTCGCAACGTGAAAAATATAAGCCTTGGGAGCCATTACATTTCACTTTACACTCTTAAAACTTAAAATGCATGATTCTGATTATAAATAGCTAAAATATATATATATTTTTGCTAGCTATTTGTATAAATTCAATTGAAAAAGTCACTTGAACAAAAAAAGTAGTACACTTTCTTTTTCAAAGAAAATAAAGTTTAATTAAATGTCTAATGTATTTACGGAAAATCTTTTTAAATGACGCTTTACACGTTTATTAGTCATTTGAAGTCCAGATTCTTCGATGCATCCACTGATATAGACCAGAATAAAGAGTGAAATTATTGTGAAAATTATGGATTGTTTTCCTTATATAATCGGATACAGGAAATTGCGAACAGCTTATTCGGTGATTCAATTTCACATTCAGTATATATAACGGATGTATATATATATGTGTATATATACACACACAAACATATACGTTATATATATAGAACGCTTTTCTTTAAGGTGCCTTGTCCTTTTCGTTGACACTTTCTCCAGTGTTATAATACGTATCTGCCATTTCTGCTCGCGATTAACTATATAAATAATCAAACACTCAACTTGTCGTTCCATATCCTATCAAATTCAGTTTTCCTTAGAGAGGCTTAAACGATACACTTTTGTTGAAAACGAAACAGTTTTTATTTAAAATTATCGTATTTTCGCCCCTCGTTTACAAAAAGCAGCCAAAAAAACCACGGAAAAAGAAGAAAAGGTATCAAACGTTAACAAGTGTACCGTTGCTCGCGACGAAATAGGGTACAACTGTACGTAATATAAGTCGGTAAAAATCACAAGAAAAAAGCTAATATATAATTGTATCAAATGTTTTGTAATACTGTCAATACGTGATGTACGTCTCTAACCAACAATAAAATATAATATTTCTGTAAATAAAACGTATTCGATAGAAAAGAAACGCGTTTCTTCGTGTAGCAAATAGTTACTTCTTAACGTTAAACGCTTTCCAATAACGTGAAATATACATACATATATAGTCGTTAAAATTTCGGATTATCGCTTTAATGAACACCAGCACACATTTGATCAGACACATGTTTTGGGTTCCAACATCAGGTCAAGAAATTTCCAGATTGTAGAGCTGAGAAATTGAATGTCAAGCGCAATCTACATCTGGATAAATCTACGAATCTGATTGCGTTATACTTGCAAGAATAAGAGTTCTTGTTAATCAGCGGTAAAATTCGATCTTTGTATTATATTTGGTCGCCTCATGATCGCAAAAAGAAAGAAAGAATCTGCAGTGTGCAGAAGCGCAGTTCCCGTTAGCGAAATAAACACTTGTTTTGCAGATAAGCTGTGTATACCCAATATATATACTTGTGTATAATTTACTTAATTATTCGATGTACCTATCGCATGATCATATCATCATGTGTAATACTTTACGATCGCATTGTTGTTTAAACCAGGGCAGACGCTTTTCGGCGTAATGTCCTTAGAAATTAAAGCCATTGTCAGTAATTATTTACAAGGGACTGCACTTCTACGTCGATCTGCGTCCGCTGATCATTTATAATAACGCAGTTGAAATAGTGTCATTTGCCTGTTGTGATACAGACACTTCGGGAGGGTTCATATGTGGACTTGGAGGAATCGGCAATTGAACGGAACGTCTGATGTTGGTACATATACCTGCAATAAAATTTTTTTAGATATTCCTTAATGTAAAATAATACACCATCTTTTTTATATAATAAGCAACACTTCAAAGTCTTTGTAAATTGCATGAAATTTTGCACGATTCGCGTTTTTTACCTACAATAATATTTAAAAAAATAAAAATAAAAATCAATAAAAAAAAATTTCTAAATTAAGATGTAAAAATCCCAAATTCATAATGTCTTTCTTTCTTCTTTGTTTAAATTGGCGTTATATGTCTTAGTGATACGGTGTATTTTAACTGTTGTTCTTATAATCATTATAATATTGATGGATCCTAATAAAAGATGCAATTATCAATCTTACAAAAAAATTCAACTATAATTTCACTACGAAATGTGTTCTTCATGCGAATCTCTATAATAAATTATTGTTTACTTGTAGATAATGAGTTCTCTGTTAGTTGGTTAATGAAGTATTGATTCAAAATTAATTTAAACAGTTTTTCATAAATATGTATCGTCAATAAGGGGTTTCGAGAAATCGTGTGCGAGGAATCGATTTACCCTTGCATAGTTTAATAGGATTCAATATATATATAAACAACAATATTAAAACTATACCGTATATCATAAAGAAATGAAATTTTTATTTTTGAATAATACCAATTAAAATTTGACATACAATAATATAAACACAGTATAATATATAGGCACATTTTTTTTGTCACTTATGACTGTACTACATCTATAAGTTACTACTAAATAATTCAATAAGATATTTATTGAAAACATTCCAAACAAAAATTAACATAAATCTTACCTATACACATTAATCTCTAATTTCTTTTTTTTTTTCATTTTATTTTACCTTATTTTTTTCTCTTTTTATAAATTTGTTGCAAATAATATTAAAACAGCAGGCTTCACAGCGATAATCAAATAAACATAAGATTAACATTTTTAATAACTTTTGAAATTACATTTGCCAAGTATGGAAACGTGGTTAGAGATAAACTTACAAATATACGAATAATGTATTGTTTCTTATTCGGACAAGTATAAAATTGTACAAACTATAGACATCTTAACATCAAGTTCCTTGCTGAGTTTTTATTACCTTGAAATAAATATGACCTTTATGGGACATTCATTAAAATCGATTCAAAGAACGAACAAAGGATTAAAAGTAATTTAAAACTTACCTTTCTCATTTCGAATCATTTCCAATCAAAATGTTTAAAATAAATACGTCTAAATGAGAGATGATAAATCAGTTTATTTCAAGCACTTTTCTTAATTTTTAAATAATTTCTCAAATTTGATAAAAGTGAATAATAAAATGAATGATACTTTACTACAAGAACGAGACGCGAATGAACTCAATAAAATACAGTTAAACTATTTAAATTTAAATTCAAATCTATTTAAATTTAATACTCCTAACATTATTGTCCATACTAATTTATGTAAATGTTATATCAGGGCGGATTTACATGATGTAGGATCCTTCTGTCTCGTTGTCGTCGTCTTTTTCTTCTAATTACACTAACCCATGTGAAGAATTTGAGTGCGTCTATTAACAATAAAAACTTTCAAGAAAATGCGTCTTTCAATTAAAATAAGCTCTGAATGAAACTTCAACTTTTCAGGATGTGCGAATAATTTTTCCAACAAATTAAATTAAATTAAATTTAATTTAAAAAAAGTACCCTTAAAACACTCAGAAAAAAGAACATATAGTCAATTAAATGTTTGGTTGTATCTTTGAGTCATATTTTTATTTGAAGTAACCAATTCGTTTTAATCAAAATTTTGAAATAGTTTTCACTATAAAACCTTATTTGTTTTAAATAAAGAAATAATTCATTTTGCTGAATTAACATTAAATGAAACGTTTATTTATATGATATTAAAATTATCGCCATTAAAAATTTATTTCGTAATTTTCTGTAAAATTTAACTGAAATTTCATACGCTTAACGTATCAGAATTTTGTATGAAACAAACTGAAATTTCGGAAAAGGTTATACCGTTTTGAAAAAGCTTCGGTTAATATGGTTCTATATATTTAATAATTCATTAGGAATGGGCGATCTGAAATCAATTGTTGGTCTGTCCTTGTACGGTCTTATAGTCCGGAGAAATCGTACTTCCCTTGTGTCCCTCTGCACGGGAAGTGAACTGCTTTGGTAATAATATTTTTACTTGACAATTTAGTTGAATTAACAAAAATTTTCGATTTCATTTAAAAAATACCTTTTAATTGTACGTTATACAAGAACGAAGCAATTTATTTGGTACAAAGATACTGGCCATAAAATATTTGTTCTGACTAAATAAAGATATTATCGAGATTTGGTAAGAAAGGCTAAATTGTTATTTGTTATAACCAAACTTTATTATGTAAGGAATAAAATGAGACCGAATGAAAGGTAGTTTTGTTAAACTAACTACATCTTCTTTCTGAGTGATTATGCAGTAAATGGAACTAAGATGTAACAATAAATGTTTTATTACTGGTACAAACAAATTTCATTTCACGTAAATAAATCTCTCAATATTAAAAAAAAAAAAAAAAAAAAAAAAAAAAAAAAAAAAAAAAAAAAAATCAAAAGATCTGAAGCCACGCACACACACGCACACGCACGCATCGCGGTTACGTTTACAGAAAAGGCTCTATATGTAAATTATATAATTTACAACGCGCTGTGAAGCTTGCTCAAAAAATAAAAGGATTCATAATATAGCGATATATACCCTAACGTCAGCGAGGATCTTCCATTGGTGTCTCCTGAAAATTTAGCCAGGACTGTTCAACAACGGTAGCTACTCTTTTCTCGTATTCCCTCTTATTCTCTTGATACAATTGTGCAGCTAGAGAGTTAGCGGGTGAATTTGGGTTTGGTTCATCTAAGAGCGACTGAAACAGACAGAGACAATGACCAAGCACATGAAAACGCTGCTGTTAATACAAAATTAAGGATGCTCTGCCATTTTTGCCCTTATATGACCGATCAATCAAGGAAATGCTGATCGATTTTCATACCGTCGTGGTTATATTTAAACCTTAACGTAAAAAATTTGTTCAATATCATTTTCTGAGGCCGGGAAACAATCAATATTCATGCACACAAGTGACACTTGAGTGGCTATTCTAAACACTCTATATATGTATTGTATAAAACTAAATTTTATTGTCAATGAGATTGATATTGTTTCGAATAAGACACGATAAGAAGAAGAAGAAGAAAAGATGAAGAAAAAATGGAAAAATAAACTTGGAACAAGCAATAAAAGCAGAGCACTCTTTCAAGTGAGTTTTGAAATAATTAAAGGAAAACTGCAAGTGATGCCAATTGACATTTACGCATTTTATTGACGATTCTGCGTGTAATATTTGTCAATATACGCGCGCTTTTTACAAAGTATGTATTGTATGAATGCGTCTATGACCTCGATGACGTAATGTAATAATAGTAATCGTAATAATAATAATAATAATAATAATAATGATGATGATGATGATGATGATGATGATGATGATGATGATGATGACGATGATGAGATGGTGGCGATGAAGATGGTGTTGACGGTGGAGGGTGGAGGTGGCAGTATAGAGCGGTGCCGCTGACGATGGCAGTGAGGGATACTGGCAATGATGTGGTAATGCGAATGACGTTAATAACGACAATAACGAAGGCTGTGATAACGATAATGAAACAAAGTATACACGCTATATACGCTAAAGCAACGGGAACACATGACGTAGTATACGCGATGATTTATGGTATTCAATTTCTTATTTATTTCATTCACAAAATCCAATACTTTATTAATTATATAAGTATGTACTAGGCGCATTTTTTTCTTCGCGTATATCTTCTCGACATTCACTTTCTATATCTCGTCTCCCGAACTGATCCCATCAGGGTATCGAATAAATAAATACACAATTTTATATTAATTTATTATACAGCATGTAAAAATTCGGTCTAATAACTTTGTTGCATGAGAGTACGAGTGTATATATCAATATATGTGGTGATGGTAATCGGAACAAAGGCTCGATGAGTAACATATGCTCTATGCGTTAAATGTTATCTCTGTAATAAGAGGCTGCTAGTTCTCCCGGTAAACTTCCGCGACAGTTGCCTGTTGTTGTTACTGCTGCTGCTGCTGTTGGTGCTGCTACTGCTGTTGCTGTTGCTGCTGCTGCTGCTGCTGCTGCTGATGATGACGATGATGTGGTTGGCTGCGGATTCGTTGCTTCTGCGATGGCAACACGCACTCGCCCCCGACTAATCCACAAAACTCTGCTCCACGCAAGCCTTTACTCGTTTCTCATACTCACGCCGGTTTTCTTTGTACAGTTGCGCTGCCATAGAGTTAGCAGGCGAATTTGGATTTGGGTCACTTAACAGCGACTGCAACCATATACAAGGCACACGTGTAATGTTTCATTTATTACTACAACATTCAGTTCTAGCTTGTCATTTCAATTCTCATTCTCGTATTCGTTCTTGTTAGCCGGCAACTAATTGAAAAGTATCTTGTTTGATCAAACAGCAGAACGCATCAAAAGTTGAACTGCGCGTCAATTGAAATCCATTTTACAGAAACAAATTGTGTGCATTGGATTAAATTACAGATAAAAAATAGACGCGGAAAAAAATGTACGGCTGTATTAGAAAGAAGTATTGCTACTACAGCCGTACACATCATTCCGTGTACACAAATCAGATATAATCAAGATCTTAGAAAATTAACGGGTTGCTTTTCATTTTAGTATATTAGCAACCATTAGGAATATGGATTTTACGTAAATGCTTATATGGATCAAACAAGATGGAAATTAGTGGATTCGTGCTGTGTTATTCATAAATTCGTTAATAACGGACTACTTTACATTGTTAATTGAAAAAAAAAAAAAAAAAAAAAAAAAAAAAAAAAAAAAAAAAAAAAAACAAAGCATTTTTTTTTTTTAAATTATAAAAATTTTTGCAACCGCTGTTAAGTTGTGGACAAAATCAACAGCAGGCTTCGAATAAGGAATTAATATTCCCTCTTACTATTTTCTTATTATAGTATATATATATATATATTATCTATATATCGATATTATAAATAGAATTCTGTTTAAATGTAAAATTCGTAGTATTTGATTTTCGTAGAATCAATCAACTAACGATAAAATTTTTTTTTTTAGGATAATGTTATCTACACATATCTTTTTACGATATTACGTGCCAAATGCTAGCACAATGTAAACACTTCGATTTTTCAATTAAAAAAAAATCTCACTTTCTTATGCAAGGATTTATTTACTGAATTCATTTTTACCCCCCCTAATATATTTCTCTTACAAGTCATTCGTATTAATTGTTGCCTTGGTGAACACTACAGTTCAGATACAGAAGACCGTCGCAATTCGAGCTGGGAGAAAGTTCGTCGTCTCCTCTGTTTATTAGAGAAAATTTATGTTGTATATACCTGTACAAACAAAAATGGACAAAAGTGCCATTTCTTAAATAAAGATTGTGGGGGAAGGGGGGGGGGGGGGGCTTCATTTGCCAAGTCCTCTGGGCCAACTTTAGCTCTCTTCCTTTATTTCATCCAGAGTTATAGTCACTCCACAATGACTATATACGCCACGTACTTACCGAATCCCGGAATGTGGGATCGAATACAAAAACAATGTGCTTTTTATAGTAGTGCGCATAATTTTCAAAAATGCGCGTGTACCGTAAACCCGCCAAAGCAATAAATTACACCAACTGAATAATGCGTGAAATATCGTCGTTTCATATCATGCTAGTGTGTATCATTCTATATAACATTGTTTAAAGGCAAATTTAATTTTTGAATTTTGCTTTCTTGTATCAAATTAAAAAAAAAAAATATATTACGAAATGATTTTTTTTTACCGAATTCAACGTATTTTTAATGAGATTTAAAACAAATAATGGTTTAAATCCACACCTTTTCCTTTGTCAGATCGCGTAATTAAAAAAAGAATCGATAAACTTTATTTTATTATACAGATAATGAAAATATGTTAATATTGATTTTTTTTCTTTTTTCTTTTTTTTTTTTTTTAAGGGTGTACAGATTTGATAGATATAGAAGTGCAAAGATGAGGTGATCTTTATACCTAGCTCCCAAATTCAATAATTTGCTTCCGCCTATGCAAAGTAATTTTCTTTTTATATATAAATTATGATTTTTGTTTTGACAATAAGAAACGGTTGAAAATACCGATTTCGCCTTCTCTCACTAGTATATGATTCAATTGTTAATTAACACAGGACCAAGATTAAGTAAATTCAGTACATAAGGAAGTAGACAGTTTTTAATTCAAACCCCCAAAATTGTAATGACAAAAAAAAAAAAAAAAAAAAAACTATAAAAATTTCACTTGTAATATAATTGCTTATAGTTGTTGAAGATTTGCATTCCCAGCAGTCATCATATAGACCATCTAATTTTGTTTAAAATTACAATGTGACTAGGGGAACAGATGGGCATTTACGTCAGTCATTACTCTGGTTGTGTATGTGAATTTCGTAAATAAGCACCTTATTCGATTTTGTTTATTTCTTTTTCTTTTTCTTTCATAATATTATTAATGCTACGAGTTAAAATTTAACGGATTTTATGCGTAATAAAATTACGTTATACAAAAAAAAAAAAAAAAAAAAATATGTAAAAATCATTGAAATGTTATTTAGTTAGGGCCAAGAGTGATGTCCTTTTTGTAATCGGGAACAAGATCTTTTCAAAAAAGAAAACAATAAATAATGATGGTTATTAATAAAATTATGGTGTTTGACAATATTACACTTGATCCACTCTTTTTTGTAAATATAAAAACAAAATTTCTTTCAAAATAAAAGCAAACTTTTAAAACTTTTTAATAAGCCAATTTCAAAGTTTGAAAGGTGCGTCATTCACTCTTCTATAAAGGATGACCTATAACCTCGTTTTTATTCCAAAAATTTAATAGTTTCACTTTCATGAATGATTTTAATTTCATGCTAATTTGATTGGAAATTACTAGTTGAAAGTAAAATATCCTAAAAAAGGAAAATATTGTTCTTCTAATTATTTAGATCAAATATTGATAGTATTTTATTTTTTTTTTTTAATTTCTTTTCAAGTTGATGTATCTTCAGAAATGTTTATTTTTATCCTTAAAAACGGCAAAAAATCATCAACATAGGCTGAGGTAAAATATTAAAATAACAATTAAGAGGGTTCTAAAGTAGAACAGTTACCGACTGAGCTTTGCAACAATAAAAGTATAAATAACAAATTATTGAAACTTTTTTTTTTAATTTGGGCT
>JAPYZR010006405.1:0-13296 GCA_030522945.1 Trichopria nigra
AGCGAGCTACGCGCGATAGCGCGCCAGGGGTCCAGGGGGCGGAGCCCCCGGTGGGGTTGGCGGCCGAAGGCCGCAGGGGCGAAGCCCCTAGTTTGTATTGAATTTTTATTATTATTTATTATTATTTATAATTTAAAGTTATTATTATTTACAAAATCACTATTGCATTTACAAAAGTCAAAATGGCGGACTTAATATGGCGACGACAATCATAAATAAAATGACATTTTATTGACAAATCAGCACGCCATACTTGTAATAACATAATTTTTCAATGGTTTATTAATTATTAGACTATATTCATATAGCCACTTGCTTAGTCCTCGGTGATAACGTTTGAAAAAATTGACTTGAATTTGAAGTAACCTCAAAGGTCAGCGTCAGGATCGAACAGAAGGTAACTGGAGAGAACTCTCACATTAGAAATTTTCAGCAATAAGCCAATGACAAACCCTATTTTTGCGAGGATTTACTGAAACATTTTTAATTTTTAATCCGCCATTGAATTTTAAAAATCCGATACCAGATTCGTAATAAGGGACCGTAAAAATCATACGTATACCGCACACTTTGTAATTAATGGCTTTTGTCAGATAATAGAAGCTTTAATTGAGTGTGGAAATCAGGGCTGTGAATTTTAGTCAGAAATTAAAGTCCAATATTATTTATTTATTGCAGGGGACAGCGACCTTTTGTCTGCTCTGTTACTCGAAGTAGCGCGAAAAGGATCAAGATTTAAAGAATGCAAGACTGTTAAGGCTCACTTGGATTATATGTATATATCTTTATGATTTATTCTGTTATTTAAACATCTATCGTACTCAAGGATCTCTAAAAACTGGGTAATATACTTTCAAGCTATTGTAATCCGTATGATTGATTTAATACCTTTAAGCATTGTAAATAAACGAGCAGGATATAACGGGTACATTCTTTACCTTGTACCCCTGATCTGTCTCCATGATATGGGTAGTAGTAGGCTGTATATGTACTGATAAAGTGCGATATAATTTGAAATCGTATAGGAAGACAAATAGGATGCAGTGGAGGGTATATTCAGTTTCCGAAGGTGTCTGATAGTTTCGTTTTTTAAGAACATCAATTGTCATTATGATTGTCATTGTTGAAGAGAGAATGCGGGTATAGAAAGGTTACTGACGATTTTAATGAATGTGTAATATACATTGTATATATATATATATTTATGTTTAACAATTTTTATTTATTTCATGAGTATAAATAAAAATGATTGTTTTTGATGAATAAATATTACTCGGAGCAAATCTGTCGAAAGAATTGTTAAAAATTACTCGAAACTCGTCACTCGAAGGTTTTCAAAGATTTTCGTTATTCAAGATGGTGGATCCAATATGGCGAAGTATAAAAAATATTGTTTATCAAATATTCTATATAGCAATGACGAGAAGTTTATAGAGTTTGAAAATAATTTTCTCTAGTGATTTTCATAAATTTTGAATTTTTGATTCGTTTCGGAAACAATAATCTGTTCTCTCTGTAACGATATAATTAATACGCGAGTGGGTCCAAGTTGGCGTAAACTGGGCTAAAGTTAGGAGAATTTCCAGACGAGCGACAGAGATCAGATTGAAGTGGAGTCGCCTAAAGAATTAAGCGGAATGTATGTCACGTATATATATATATATATTGTATAAAAGGATTACCTGGAGGAAGCTAAGTTATTCGCGAATTCCGGTTAAATTTAAATATAAGGCAGGTCAATACTAAGCAGACGAATTATTCATGCTCACTTGTTCCGGTCGTTCGACATCGGCCCCAGCAGCCAGTAAAAGTTTGCAGATCTCCACGTGGCCCATTTCCGCAGCGATGTGTATAGGGCACTGTTGTCGCTGAAACATTTCAATTATCATCGTTATTTATAGATAATGGCGAGACGTTGGAATTGCGCCCCTATATTAATTATTATCTCGTATTTTAATGAAATGTTTGTCCCATCCAGAAACAATATGCTACAACGCAGATTCGGAAGCTAATCGACTTTCCGGAGTTTCGTAAAGGGTTTTTCTTTTTTTTTTTTTTGAAAAAATACCATTTTCTAAAAAGGAAATCTGTGCAAAAATTCGCCATAAAACTTTTAAACCAATTTCCGCAAAGCTCGGAGAGCTTTTACGCAGGTCGTAATCTACTTAAAATTTTACGCATAAAATTTTAAGTAGATTTTGAAAGTTTTTGTGTTAAAATTGAAACGTTTTCATGGAGAGGCACATTTATAGTGTATTTTATTGTATATATATATATATTTTTCACGCGTCGATACTATATTTGAATAATTTACAATATATTTCAATTTTATTTTATTAGAATATTCGGAATTTAATTAAAAGGAGTTTTTTACTGCCGCATACACGTGCGAATATTTTTAATTTCGTTTTAATTCCTATATTTAACTGTGTCACCATTTCGTATTGTACGTACGAGTCTTTGCGAGATTTTACAGCCCAATAATACCATGATTTTCGTGCAAATGTGACAAAAAATATCAGTAAAAAAAAAGTTATCTATATTTGACTCGTCTTTTTTTTGTTCATTTTCAAGCCTCATTATTATAATTCGAAATATCACAGCCAGTAAATTAAATATGGCGGCTTCCATGTAAAAGAAATATGTAAGAAAACTTTTTTTTAATTATTTTTTATTTGAAACCTCGGGAATTTCAAATTTTCTTGAACCATCGGTGCACAAAATCACGTAGTTTGACGGAACACTTTTTTGTTTTCATCATAAAAGTCATTGTCATTTTAAAAATTGTGATTTTTCACTTCAACATTTTTGAAATTTTTAAGTGATATTATTAAAATGTGTCATTCAGATTCCCACGAAAATTGGTTAAAGTAGCTCGTACGTAGAGTTTTATTTTGGTCGCTGAATTCGAACTTCGTGTCAGATTTTCGAAATTCAAAATGGCGGATCTACTTTGGCCTTCAAAATTTAGATAAATATTCGGAATTCCATGAATTCATCCGTACATTTTTAGGGCCGCTGAATCTAAATTTAATCCGTTATTAAACTTTCAAATTTCAAAATGACGGATCCAATATGGCGGACCGAGACTCGAAAAACAAGGGAATAGTTCGGCGAAATCCTACATTATTATTGTTGTCTTTACAGTGGATGATTTGGATTCAGCGTCTTGAAAAATCTGTTAATTTCATCGAGTTCTAAGCATTTTTCAAAATGTTGACCGTCATATTGGTTCCGCCATTTTGAATTACAAAAATCTTCGCACCAGATTCGATTCCAAGAATCGATAAACAATATATTATGTCAAGCAACACGATTTTTGTGCATTGATGGTCGAAGAAAGTGTGAAGTTTTCTTGTGATTCTAATGCGAAATAAAATTGTGACAACTTTGTTGTGTTGGAATATTCACTTTTGTTTTACAAATGCCGCCATATTTAATTTTCTATTTGAGATATTTCAATTTTGAACTCACATTCTGAAAGAATGAAAACATCCTAGTTCTTTGTCGTTAATGGGTTAACGCATGCAAATAAACAGAGGAAAATAATATATTTTTCTATTCTCGTTACATAATATCTATTAATGTCTTTTCTTTCGCCCTTGGCTCACAATATATTTCTTTTCATTCTTTTTCGAGGAATGAGCATGCTTCGTATAAGGACGCATGCAAAGCAATTTCTTCTTTCGACAAAGTTGAAGAAAATGGAAGACGTGACTCGTACATTACTCGCCAAGGGCGGAAAGTTCCCCATTTCCTTTTCCTTTTTCATTCTATCGTAGGATACTTTCCAACATTGACGTAGAATGTATTTTCTCAAAAGCAAGACTCAAATTCATGCAATACAATTTCTCAAATGGAAAAAAAATAGATTTTTCGCAAATAAATCAATTTCCATTCATTAGTGTTTGTGTCGCGACGCGAATAAAATGAGCGCGAGCCATTCTCCACTCGATAATTGTATACCGAGAAGTAGGGGGTTTGATAAGGCGGGAATAGCAGTTCGCAATTTCGGCTAGGCGACCATTCCGAGTGAATTCCTTTAGAATGCTTGCCCGCAGTATAGGTATAGGAGAATGCATTTACCTCATTGATGCAATTGAGATCGGCGCCCTTGTTTATCAGAATTTCCACTGTACTAACTGCCTTGTTCTCGCACGCCAGGTGCAGCGGGGTGTTCCTGTTCTGCAATTTATTCGTACTATTAATTAAGGCTTCCCTATACAGAAGCGTCTGTGATAATGGAAGCAATTAGAGGCGCGCGCGATAGACGTTGCAGCAATTTGGCTGCCGACGTTATACAAGCGGCCAAAGGGACTTTTCGATATTCCGCCCAATGTACATGCCCTTTTCGTTTCTACGGCTATGTATATTTGCGAAGAAATGGACGCAAAACCGACGAAAACGCAACCAGAACTTTGCATATACGTTCCATATTCACGCGTCTTCAATATATATGCAGGGTGCCCTGTTAAAAAAGTGTCGCATATATATATATATATTGTTCGTTAAATTGTAAACGAAAAAGTTCTCGTCCGGAATTCGATAACGCATGTGCATTGAATTCATTTCCCGGAACCCAAATAGGATTTGAACTATCTTATCAAAAGTTAACGAAGTATGACTTATTGCCTGGTTTGGTCCATGATGTTAAAAAAGCTATTACAGGAGGCGTGATGGGATTTTCATTTCGTTCATTCTTTGTTGTTTCGTTTTGATAGAAATAAGAAATGAAAATATTGTAGGTAAAAGATTTCAATAGACATAACGGAAATATATCATGCAAAGTATGTTAATTAATGACTTCTTTTTCGCCCTCGGTTAAAAATGTACACCATTAAATTCCGATCGGACGATGTTTTTCGCAGATTTTTCTCATTCGTTCTCATCTCGTTCAGTTCTCGTCCGGAATTCGATAACGCATGTGCATTGAATTCATTTCCCGGAACCCAAATAGGATTTGGACTATCTTATCAAAAGTTAACGAAGTATGACTTATTGCCTGGTTTGGTCCATGATGTTAAAAAAGCTATTACAGAGCTAATGACAGAAGGAGGCGTGATGGGATTTTCATTTCGTTCATTCTTTGTTGTTTCGTTTTGTTAGATATAAGAAATGAAAATATTGTAGGTAAACGATTTCAATAGACATAACGGAAATATATCATGCAAAGTATGTTAATTAATGACTTCTTTTTCGCCCGCGGTTAAAAATGTACACCATTAAATTCCGATCGGACGATGTTTTTCGCAGATTTTTTTCAAGTCACTTCTGAAAAGTTGTATAAACAATGAAAAGAATTTGAATATCATTTTTAACCTAAAATTTATCGTGCTTTCCGATTCTGTCCTTAAAATTAAAACAAAAGTAAGAGCCAAAAAATGATACGTCCGATTGTTTACCCAAAAGTCGAGTTTTTTCTGTTAAGCATTTTTCTTTAACAATAGTTTTGCATAAAAGTCGGACGAGGAGATTATGAAGTGAAAATTTTGCGTTCACGGACCGCAAACTTCGAAACGTAAGGGCGGAAAAATTGAATTTTTTTCAAATGGCGTCACCCGATACGGCGGTTTGATGCCGAAAACTTGACTTCATTTTTTTTTTGTGTATAATTATTTAAACATACAACTTTCTTCTGAAAATGTGTTCGTTACTGCTTTTTGGGTCACTGGTCACGAATCTGTTGTTAAATCTTCTGTAATTCAAAATGGCGGATCAAATATGGCGGGTGAAAATTTTTAAAATATTTCAGTTTTTATAAAAATTTGTATTCTTATCTCGAATTTGACGTTAAATTTTTTGTAATTGAAAATGTCGAATCCAAATTGGCGGACGAATATTGTGAAAGGTATAATCATCGAAGTGAAAATGTTGTACATGCAGTTGATTAAACTTGTAGAAAATTAAATCTATATAGATTTTTATAAAAAATTGAAAAATTTTGAAAATATTCCTTCGTCATACTGGATCAGCCATTTTGAATGTCGAATATGACATCAGAATCGTGAAAACCCGTCTAGAACTTATATCAGAAATTACTCAAAAAAAATATCGTACGTTTGGGATATTTGAGATTTTTTTCAAACAATTTCATTTTTCATTGTCCACCTTTGACAATCTCGACAATTAATACTCGAATGGTTCATCAAGTTACGGGAAAGAGCATTTTCAAATTTACCAAAATCAATTTACGAACGAGGTACGATTTGACAATGCCGATTCTGAAGCGCCCGTAATACATGATGCAATATGTATATTCGAATCCTGTTGTGGTCGAGGAGTCTTTACGAAGTAGATCAAAGATATGTGAAATGGGAACGGACGAACTTCTCTGCACTGATAAAGAATCGCGTTTTCTGGGATTCAGAATTTAAACCGTGTTGAATATTTTATTTACGCACATTATTACATCGCAGAATGTTTTCGATTGATATTGTCATTTACGTGTGAAATTCGAAGATTTTTATATTTTTAAAATAAATTAGAATTTCTCTTACGAAAAAGTATCACATTATATGAGCAGAAGAAAATGAAAGTTTTTAAATCGAAAAATTAAAAAAAAAATATTATTTCCATTCTTCAATTTTGTTTAGAGTGAAATTTCGTTTTTGAATTCCAAAAATCGAGCTATTCTTCAAGAGTGAATTTTTCACCATTTTATGGATGATATTCTACTCTGCAAGGAGTGAATATTCTTTGGGTTAAACTACAAAGAGTAAAATTTCAATCCAAAAAGAATGAAAAACTTTTATAAAAGAATAGTGCAAATTTCACACCAAGGTATTTAATGAGTACAATGGAAAAAATTTACTTGGGAACCGAATATTTCCAAGCAGAGTTCGCTCTTATCAAGAATTCATGGTAATAGTGCTCCCTAAATTTCTCGGAATCTAAGTTCTTTTATAAAAGTGAATGTTCAATTCTTCTTGAATTGAAATTTTTCAAAAATTGAACCATTATTTCATAACATTCCGCTGTGTTAGTAGTGATAAACTCGCTATTAAAATAATGGTTTAATTTTTATTACGAAATTATTCACTTCCTCCTATTCACTCTAAAAAGAGTTAAATTTCAATCCAAAACGATTGAAAAATTTGTGAATATTTTATACTACTGGGAAATATTCTGTCACCAATACTATGTAGTAAAATTTACTGCATTGTAGACCTCAAATTCCTTGGAGTAAAAAATTGAGCTACTCTTTTAAAGGAGTGTAAATTTTTATCTCTTTAGAAACTGGGAAACTTAACACAAAAAACAATAAAAATTCAAAATATCACTCTTAAAAGAATGGCTTAACTTTTACTCAGCAAAATTTTCAGTCTATTCTCCAGATTTGTTGAAGTGAAATTTTACTCTCAAAGAGTGAACTCTGGGCTCGTATACTAAAGAGGAATGTTCACCTTCAAAAGAGTGACATTTTCCACTTTCTGGGTAAAATTTGAAGTGAGTTTGCGAACTTACAGTACAGAAAAAGTAGAATAATGTCACTCCATAAAGAGTAAAAATTCACCCTTTCGAAAGAATGGCTGAATTTTTCTTTCCTCTATTGACTCTTCACTCAAATATATTTAAAAAGAAACCCTGCAATCATCGAAAGTAATTGTTACATAATTATCAAAATTGTGCTTGCTGGGAATTATGAAAATAAATAAAACCAATTGAATTTTTACTGGATTGAGTGAATAAACAACAGTATATAGTTACGTACCTTGCACTGATGATTGAGCGATCCGCCATTATGAATGATTAATTCTAGAATCCCGACGTAGTCTTGACTCGCGGCTACATGAAGCGCCGTGAACCCGAGCTTGAAAAATTGATACGCTCGTATTACATACATATTATGGATTCAAATACGGTTTTACGAGTTCCCAAATTGGATGCATCGAAAGCTTAATGCCTCAAAGTGATCGTGCGATATTAATGGAATACCGATTTTGTATGGTGTTTTTGCATCGGCTCATTTCGTGACATTAAATCCATTAATCAAGAAATTACACAAAAAATGGCAAAATGAAAGTTACCACGGAAACATCAAATTCATCGCGTGACATTTGATGAAAGTCTATGATGAACATGTCGAATACTTACAAAACAGCTATAGAGTGTACTGTAATTATTAATTAAGCTGTAAATTATAATTTCATTAGAAAGTTATTATAAATTTAAATAGATTTATAAACATTTATTAAAGTGAACGAAATTTTAGGAAATTTCAAAACATCTGGCGAAAGTTGAATAACACGTATTGAACGACTAGATTTGATTGGATTAAATTGGATTGAATTGCATTGAAATTAATTGAATTTATTTGAATTGGATTGGATCAAGTTATAATAGATTACTATGGATTGTACAAGTTCTGATTAGATTAGACAAGATCAAAAACTAGTTTAGACAGGCTCAAATTAGATACGATCAGATTAGATTAGATAAGGTAAGATTTGATTTGAATTTAATTGAATTGGATTGGATTAAGTTATATATTACTATGGATTGTACAAGTTCCGATTAGATTAGACAAGATTAAACTAGATTAGGCATCAAATTAAATTAAACAAAATCAAACTAGGTAAGCAAGATCACACTAGATTAAAATTCATTAGAAATATTTCTCCGGAACAGATACCGAAAGTATATTAAAAGATCAAAGGTCATAATGGAAAATGGAAAATTATGATTGACTGCGAATTTCGAAATTTAATTATGACAATATTTAAAGGAAAGTAAAATTTTACTGATTGAATGATAAGAAATGGCAAAAATCCCTTGAGACGATATTATTATTTATATATTGATTGTAATAATACTGAGAAAACTGAAAAATAGTCAATGTTTATAAAAGCAGATGTTAATTGATAAAATTAAAAAAAAATAAAAATAAAAATTGCACATGACATGAATTGGCCGAGAGCAATACAATAATGGAATTAAAGAAGAACTATTGAACAATCATTGAACAAATTTTCTAATTTTGGAATATTTCGAAAATTTCAAAATGGAGTTAAAATTTACAAATATCGGAATGTTATCTATCAAAATAAATCAATAATATAAATGGAATTTCATGGAAATTACAGAACGGTATAATTCATATAATTTTAAACATTGCTAAATGGAATTTCGAAAATTTAAAAAAAAATTGTTTTACAAAGATAGATCGAAATGGAATAATGTCAACTGAAATAAAGGACAATTGAAGAAAAATACGAAAATTTTTGATATTACGATGATATATATGTACATACAGATATCTAGGTTGAAAAACATTGGAGAATAAAAGTGCTAAAATTTACATTATAGTGGAGATTTAAAAAGATATTCATTTTAGGCCTTCTTTTAGAATTAGGACGATATGCGCTGGTAAAAAGAAGTTCTCGACATAAATTTTCTAGGAGGCCGCACAAGGAGTACTAGAATCTTTCATCCCTTAGTGATTGCACCTCTTTAAGACAATAGTTTTACATCGATAAAAAGGAAATATCTGTTATATATGTATACAATATATATCCTTTTTATATATATGTCGTATACCATATACAGGGTGTTTCATTTTAATCCGACCTCGCAGATACCTCTGTAAAAATGAATGATATCAAAAAATGACCTGTATAAAAGTTGAAGGGGATAGAGGGGGCCATCCAATGGTACCAACAATCTTGACCTTAAACTCGATTTTCAAGGTTATTTCAAGGTCAGAGTGATTTTTCCGGATTTGGGAAAGAGCGGAAAATTTTACGTTCAAAACGATATACGATATTTTCAACAAGGTCATGGCAAGGTCTAATGAAGGTGAAATTTGTGAAAATTTTTTGATATCATTGATTTTTACAGAGGTATCTGCGTGATCGGATTAAAATGAAACACCCTGTATATCAAGACCTGTAAGTTTATATAATATACCGACATTAAAAGGCTGGATTATATATCTTCTCTAAATTTCTTGAAGAAAAATTTCACTCCATCAAGCAAGAGTGAACTTTCTAAATTTCTTGGAATGAAATTTAATTCTACAAAGAGTGACATTTCATAATAGACAGTGAAATATCATTCATCATTAAGATAACAATCATTTAAAAGAGTAGCAAAATTTTATTTTATTAAGAATGGAATTTCACTCCAAGAAATTTAAGGACTCAAGATATAAAAAATGATAGAATTATACTAATGATTAAATGAGTTCAATTTTTGTTTATTTTGCTAAAAATGTTTAGGAAATCCAATATTATAGGAAGAATAAAAAACCTATATAAAAGAATACGAAAACACGATATCAAAATAAAGCGACAAATAAGTAAACAATGAAATCGATAAAAATAACAAATTTATATTTTTATTGAAACGAAAATTACGATTGAATGATGGAAATATCGGAAAAATTTACGTCGAAATATTGCTGTGTTGAAATATTCACACATTGATTTTCTACTTTTAAAATTGATTTGGATTATTAAATAGTTAGATATATAGATTAATAAAATAAAAATATAAGAATAACTTCTTTGTGAAAGGAAATATGGACAATTACCATTGTAATACATTTTTAATAGAGATTGCAGAAAAAATGTAATGAAACAATACAGAATTATCGTTTTGAAAATCACCGATTGGCAAGCATCATATCTATTTACTAAATGTAAATAAAGAGACTTGCAAACACAACATCGTTGACAATTAAAACCATAAAAATTCCGTAGTTTTTAATATACTAATTATTTAATCAATTTCACAGTGAAGGAAATTTAGTTGTAGATGACAAACTATTACTACGTAGTAAATGTATCCACGTTATTCATTCTCATCTTAACAATAACGATTTTGAAATTAATCACTCTATTAAAAAGTCTCAAATAATGGAATTACCTCAATATACACTCTCTGATAAAGATATGTATTTTTTTTTTACTACGGCAAATGATGGCAAGCTTTATCTAAAAAAGATAATATTTAATGAAAAGTGTGTTTCTTGTTGTACGATATTATTAAAAATACATTTAGCAAATTTGAATGTATACATCTACTACCGAAAATAAAGCTATTACCTTAATTAAAAGATGGAAAGATAATATTTACGTCATTAAGATCTCTAATTGCATAAAAACATATATAGCACGTCAGATACATTTGTATGGTTTGTCCAAGATACTTGCCCATTACGTATAATTACAATCAATTGCTTTTTACATTTCGATTTTATCACATCTAATACCAACTTTATCTAGACGAGTTAAAGACAGCTGGGAGTTAATTAATAAAATTAGACATTTTAAAAGTCACGCATTAATATCTCTAAACGTGGTTTCAATATTTACCAATGTTATCTAATAATTTAATAGATGTAACTGTAACAATAGTTTGAAAAACAGTTGAACGGTGGACTAATATAGAAAAACAAATTACTTAAATTTTCTCGATATCATGAAATTCTTATTACGGACTGGTAACGAAAAAAGCTTTTTCAAGCAGATACCTTCATTTTAATTCCAATCACCCTATCAGTTATAAAATTGAAGCAACTTACTCTTGAAATTTCTTGGAGTGAGATTTCACTCCATATAAAGGTTGATAATTGAGCTACTATTGTAAAATAGTGAATTTTCACTCTGTCAGAGTGACATTTCACTCCAAAAACTAGGAAATATCACTCTTAAAGAGTAAAAATTCACTCGTTTACGAGAGTAGCTCAATTATCACTCTTTATGGAGTGAAATCTCACTGGATGAAATCTGTGTGTAATAAACACTATTGGGCAGAAAAGTATAGTTTCTCGCCCTGATAACACTTACGAGAATGATAACCTTGATTTGTTTCAACCATTTTGGACATTCATTATAAAAAGGAAAACACAATTTTGAATTTTTTTTTGTTTGAAAGAAAGATATTTAATTCTTGATTATTAACGATATTTCGGCATCCACTTGGTTTTACACCGATTCGAATCATTATGTATAGGCGGTAAACAATGACGCAAATACTCACCTCATCTTCGAGTTCCGTATTGACTCTGGCTTTGAGAAGCAATTCAGCAATTGCCGTGTTCCCATTTCTGGTGCTCACGTGCAGAGGTGTATTTCCTTCGTTATCTTGAGCATCGACGTTTGCTCCCAGCCCTATGAGAATTTGCGCAGCTTCTAATTGTCCCTTCCTACATGCGTAATGCAGCGGAGTTTGCCCCTTCTAAATCGACATTTTAATAATGCAGAAGCCACCTCGCTCGTAGAGTAGAATTTAGAGTGAACTGTATACACCGAGTATACGAGGAAATTGCATCTTGGAAGGAGTTGCGATATTCATTTCTGCCATTTTCGGTTCTTGTCATTTCAATTAAATCATTCACGAGTACAAATTTTGGAATTTCATCGGTAAATTTCTTTTTATTTTTTTCTTACGTCATTTACTAATCTGGCAATATATGTAAGTACAATGAGGAAAATTAATACTAGATGGCGCTGTGCCACTGACTTTCCCGCAAGCGCAACAGTAATCGTTATCGTTTTTTCGTAATTCAGAATGTTTCAATAAAGTATCAAGTATTCACGTGTAATTTCCTCATAATCGTGACAAAATAATGACAATACAAAAATGGATAATTAGAAATTTCGCGTACCTTGTCCTTGGAGTCGAGCTCGATGCCTGGAATAACGGTCAGTGCATTTATCGCCGCGGGATGTCCGACAAGCGCAGCATGATGCAATGATGTTGCCCCGCTGTTATCAACCGCTTCCCCGTTTAGGGATTCGACGGTATCGATAAGATACTCGACCATCTCGGGATTCTTGCTTTGCGCACCGCACATCAACAGAGTGTGTTGTTTCTGAAAGCATCGCAGCACTCGAAGCGTCAAATAAACATCATTTGTGTGGGAATAAATATTAAAAAAAAATTTTCATTTACTTTACTCTCTAAAAATCGTCGTGAAATTCGTGTCCCAATTTTCATTTATAAGGATACGTGACGTATGTGTCGTCATGCCAACTTTTAATATCGCTGATGTTAAAAGTTACACGTTATTTTTTTTTTTTTTAAGTAAATAGAGGACATTGCATGACGAATGTAAATATGCATGAGATAAATGAAATATTTTTTTTTTTCGTAAAATAAAGTAAAATATGTTTATGTCGTAAAAAGTACTACTTTCCGCCCGGTTCACTGCGCTACTAAAACAGCGCGGACTTGACATATGCGGAAACAAGAATGGTTGTTTTTTTAAGTGAAAAATCCGCATTTGATACTAACTGAATCCATGCTCAAAGTTCACATACTTACACTTTATAAATATATATATATATAAAT